>JBBIGC010023732.1:0-12541 GCA_037576955.1 Lepidarchus adonis | reverse complement strand
GAGAGAGAGAGAGAGAGAGAGAGAGAGAGAGAGAGAGAGAGATTACGATGATAAATGAATGGCTGTCAGGCTTTGATATGCGGTAGCCTAATGCCTCCGAATGGGAGGTGCATTGCTGCATTGGGCTGATGGCCCAAACAGATAGGCATAACTAGCACAAATACACCCAGTATAGCAAACACATATAGGCCATTCATTTCTTTAGCTGATGAGAAAGCACTTCCATAGTTTGAACCGGTCCCTGATAGCCAGAGAGTTTTGAGTGTATTGCAGGAATTTAGTCTTGTTTGTCTCAAAGGGAACAAGACAGGAACAGCATCACATCTGCTTTTAGGCTTTTACTGCAGTTCCTGAAGTAATGATAATAGGTTTCTATTGACCCCAACACTGGATTTAAGTTCCAAAAATGTATTGGAATGCTTGGAGTTTGTGTCCTACTCTACTTCTGATCTTACTTAGACCGGGTGAACCCAATGATGGAAATTGACACAAACACCAAGGAATCTAACTTTACAATAGGATAAACTTTAAAAAATACGAAGCAAGTCAAAAAAGAAACTTTTCAGGTGAAATCAGCTCTATTGACCACAAAACAGCTCTGACTGTGGTGCACTGTGTTCTGACCACTTTCTATTTGAGTCAACATTAACATTTTGTTTTGCTTTAGGAGAAGACCAGACAGGCTAGCCTTCACTCCATACAGGCATTAAGTAGCCTTGGGCGCCCATGACCCTGTCGCCAATTCACCAGTTGTCCTTCCTTGGATCACATCTGGTAAATATTAACTACTGATAAATCGATCATCATAAGACCCTTGTCAAAGTGCGTCAGATCCTTATGCTAATTTTTCTTGCTTCCAGCTCATCAACTTCAAGAACTGGCTGTTCACTTGGTGTCTAATATCCCACCCCTTGCCCGGTGCCATTGTAATGAGTTAACTAGATACTTATTGATCACTTCTCCTCTCGGTGGTGTTAGTTATGGCTGATCAGAGGATCTTTTGATGGGGGTTACATTGTATCTTCTGTGTGTGTAGACCATGGAAACAGATTAGAAATTGGAATAACTTAGGCAGAAACATAGATCTCACAGTCTCACAACCAAGACATGACCAAACACATGGGCTTGAATAGGCATGACAACGAACAACACCTGGCAATGGAAGGAACACAGGAAAAAAGGAACAGGTGAACTAGATGACAAGATGGCAGGGGGAAAATGGAGCTAAGACATCAGCATTAACACAGCAGATTTTCACACTTTTCAAAAGCCAGTCAACAGATACAATGTACAATGTGTGGAATTTCATTTAGAAAAAACAATAAAATCGTTTAGAATTGCTTGTTTTGTTAACAAACCTAATTTATTTGCCAAGTGTAAAACATTTCCTTGTTCCTGTTCTTTTCTGGTTTTGTTTGACAGTTACAACTTTATTGTCATTATACAGCACGCTGAAAAGTTTGCTCATTGTTCTTATTGGTGAATACAAGTACATTTACATAACACCACATGTCGCCTTACTACATTATGTACTATATGGTGTAGATAGCAAAGCCATCAAGGCACAGCGGACCATGTGGACACATCATGACCTATTCCCGAACCTGATTTTTGCAGACTGCTCCCACTGCCCTGCCCAGACTGTACACAATTAAGTAATCACCCTCTCTCACCTGTGACAGTATTGTGACAAATGGTGTAGCCTTACATTTACAGACAATCATGCAGAATTCCTGTGCCATTATGCAACATTTATAACTCTGTTCCTTCTCTTACAAATGCCTTTTTAATGACTGCCTGAACGGGTAGCTGTTATAATTATTCCCACGGCTACGGACGCTACTGCAGCTAATTAAGCTAAATAACTAGTGCGGCACTGGCTGGTGTTCTGACTGCATACGCCACGGTGTGCCCCCTGCTGCTCACCAACCTGACCAACTATTCACAAAGCCTCTGAAAGCAATGGTTAGTGTTAAAACCCAGGAACGAGTCCCCAGACCAATAATCTAGTGCTAAGACTTTTTGTGAGCTTAAAGCCACACTTAACTAACTTGCAGGGAACACTTCGTCTGGTGTACAACTATCTATCATACATGAATTTTCTGGATGCCAACTTCTAGAACACTCTGGAGAGCATTCTGGATGTCAGCTTTTTATAGCTCTACTGAGGAAGCACTGCAGATGATGGCATTCCAAACGCTCACTGATGAGCACTCTAGTTGCTAGTATTTGAGGGGTAAATCTTTTGGGATCATTTAGATGATAGCGCTCAAGAGCCCCCGATGAGCATTCTGGGTGCCAGCTTTCTAGAACTCTGTGAGGAACATACTGAATACTAGCACTTTAGTACTCCTTAGGAAATATTTAAAAAATGTTTTATAGATGGACAATGTTGATGTTGATTAAACGTGAAATTAGTTCAAAAATCTGAGCCATGCTGGTTATAAACAGGCCCTTGAACTAACAAGATAAAAGAAGCCACATTGTTTATCTCAGACTAATTTCAATCAAGAAAATATTTGTACTGTAGGAGCTGAGTGAGGCATGACATGTAATAGAGCCCTAAATACAATTTACACTGAGAAAAAATAAAAAAAAAATAAAAATATATATATATATATATATAAGCTGAGTTTACATTATCAGCAGTAGCTATAAATCTGATTTTTACACTATAACTGTCACTCACGGATGAAAAGCATCACTGCTGGTGTCACCTCCATTTGTAGCAGCTATTGATACTGTTACAGCTCAGTGTAAGCTCGCTATTATATCAGTAGTCGGTCCATTGCCTGGCTTTATGCTTTAGAAGAGATTCATTTTTTCCTATAAATTGTGTCTGGATGAGTTGGCTCCTTTGCTGACGTTGTTCCCATGCTGCTAATGGGGATGTCTGTTAGATGTGCTATTTAAAGAGCATGGAACACAGTCAGATTAGCCCAATTATCTGTATATTCTATGCAGTGGAGTCTGATTTTACCCTTATACTAAATGTAGCCAATCCGCCAATACTGGCTTCTTTGCTTTGGCACAGTTGATACAAGGTTAATGTTGTTGAGAGAATAGAATTGAAGCTTATATCACACAAATTAGCGCTGTGCAACACTTGTCTCAGACTGTAAAGTGATCTCAAATAGTGTATGCTTATATAGTTTCTGACACTACATTACACATTGTCATCTATAAATATGCACACTTTAGCCTTGTAGCAATTGGTTTGTCAAGACATACTTAGATGATCAGGGCAAAATGGCACAAAAAATTTAACTAAAAATTTGACTGGTGGCTCCAATTAAGTAAAAACTTAAAGTACTACACACCGTAGATGTAGTATTAAAAGTAAAGATATAACAATTCTCTGTAGTCTGTCATTGGTGTAGCAGATATGCTAGCTGGCTAGTGTATTAGCTTATCATTTGAAGTTTTAGCTAAATTAGGTAATATTCTATTCTGACAGATTTATTTATTATTTTTAACAGTGAAAATAGGTGATATCCTAACTGATGGTACTAAGAGCTGCAAGAGAACAATATGACCACGCCAAATCTGACAGTCATATACCAAAAATCTTTCTTTCTGTACATGTTAGTGGTTCTAATTGTTTCTCAGGCTGAACTCTGGGTCTTTAGTTCTGATTCCAATTCTAGTCATTGCTGAATAAACGATTAGTAGTGAGATAAGTCAGCATGTGACTTTAACCCCCATGTCTGGTCATTATTTATAACAACAAAATAAGACACATATTTTGTGAGCTTTGCTCAATTCTTTTTTTTCTTTTTCTTGTTAGTCAATGACAAAAATTAGTTGTGTTAGGTACCTTGATTTTGTCATTTAAGGCCTATATACAGGGTCTATATACAGCACTCACAAAAAGTTAGGGATATTTGGCTTTGAAAGTTTACACTTCAGTGATATTACATCATTAAAGAAGGGCATTTAAGTAGAAGCATGCAATGGTGGTTTCCTCATCTGAAAAAAAATATTGAAACAAAAGCCAACAGTGATTTCTGCTCAACGTGAATCAACTTTCATCAGAAAACAGCACTGAGACCCATGGGTTCCTCATCCAGTGTATCTCTGCTGCAACCTGCTGATGACAGTGGCTCAGTGGTCACGTCCAGCTTAGAACATCCTGTTTAAGCCTCACAATGGTGAGATACTGTTGATCCATTGTTAGGTGTCGTCTTGGTCTCATGATGTCAAAATGTGAACAGTATGATGAGCAAGACTGTTTAAATGCTCATTCTGATTGAACCAGGAAATTTAGTGGTTGATTCATGGATCAAACACCTGTTTTGAATTGTGCCATTAAGCTCTGAAGCTGTTGTGTTGGAGACAGAAAGATACAATACCCCAGATTTACAGCTTACAGTAATTCAAATGTGTCAGAGGGCTTTTCATGTTCTGTGACCCTGTAAACTTCAGCTCCTTGTAAGAGACCAGCAAGTTGTGTAAAAAGTACTGAAACATTGAACAGTTAGACATGTGCATTCAGACGTTTAGGGAAGATCACATTAAGTTCACCTGTAAAGGTTATACTGCATCTAAGGTTCATCCTGAATTTTAGGTTTCTCCCGAAAGCAGAATATCTCTAACTTTTAGAGTAGTGAAGGTGAATATATGTCAGTGAAGTGAATGTGTGCATGTGTGCGTGCGAGCGTGTATATGTGCGCAAGAATAATACAGGTCATGGTCAGATGGTTGGATTATAAGTCATATTGATAAACCATAAGAGAATGTGACTTTTTTTCCAAAATTATAAGAGGGTAAATAAGCTTTCTATCTGCAGCCACCCACCAGCATGGGGAAAAAATCCTGCTCTCTTCTGGAGTCCCACATACAATACGCTCCAGCTGAATTTGTACGCATTCTGGTCAACATTAAGTTGCTTGCTTGGGAACATACTTCATTTCTGCAGCTGAAATGTAATAAACGAAGTTCTACCCCAGTGGTTAAAGCTGCCCTTGCCACACAAAAGAAGGATTTTGCATAACATGCCATGGTACTGTACAATAAAGTGACATGGATTAGTGGAATACATTCAGCCTTCTTAGAGTCGCTCGGCTGCTAATACCCAGTGGCCTTCATTGTTGGTCAATAGACAGCTTGCTAGGAAAGTACTACTAAAAGTTTCTGTTTGTTGTGCTAGATCTGTACTGCAGTTTTTTAGACTTTATCATTTCAGTGACTAAGCAGGTTAAAGTGCATTTTTGTTTCCAAATATTTTGAGAAATGAGTTATGTTACTAAACAGATGTACTGTAGATCCTAGTGTAATACCACCCACCCACACTTTTAAATAAGCAATGTTCTCTCTTGCAGCCTGCCACCAAAGTGAGTACAACCCTCACATTTTTATAATTATTTTATTATATCTTTTCATGGGACAACACTGAAGATATGACACTTTAATACAATGTAAAGTAGTCAGTGTACAGCTTGTACAACAGTGTAAATTTGCTGTCCCCTCAAAATAACTCAACACACAACCATTGTCTAAACCCCAGGGAACAAAGTGAGTACACCCGTAAAAAATTTACAAATTGTGCTCAAAGTGTCAATAGTTTGTAAGGTCACCATTGTTTCCAGCACTGCCTTTACTATTTTGGGCATGAAATTCACTAGAGCTTCACAGGTTGCCACTGGAATCATCTTCCACTTGTCCATGATGACATCACAGAGCTGGTGGATGTTAGAGACCTTGCGCTCCAACACCTTCCATTTCAGGATGCCACACAGATGTTCAATAGGGTTTAGGTTTGGATACATGTTTGACCAGTCCAGCATCTTTCCCCCTTGGTTTCTTTAGCAAGGCAGTGGTCATCTTGGAGATCCAGTTTCCAAAGAGAGGGGCTCATGTTCTGCTTCAGTATGTCACAGTACATGTTGTCAGTCATGGTTTCCTCAATGAACTGTAGCTCCCCAGTGCTGGCAGCACTCATGCAATCTCGACCATGACACTCCCACCACCATGCTTGACTGTAGGCAAGACACACTTGTATTTGTACTCTTCACCTGGTTGCTGCCACACACGCTTGACACCATCTGAATCAATAAGTTTATCTTGGTCTTATCAAACCACAGGAAATGATTTCAGTAATTCATGTCCTTGGTCTGCTTGTCTTCAGCAAACTGTTAGTGGACTTTATTGCACATCATCTTTAGAAGAGGTTTTCTTCTGAAACGATAGCCATGCAGACCAATTTGATGCAGTGGGCGGCATATGGTCTGAGCACTGATAGGCTGACCCCCACCCCTACAACCTCTGCAGCAATGCTGGCAGCACTGATACATCTATTTTTAAAAGACAACCTCTGGATATGACACTGAGCATGTCAATGTCTTTGGTCAACCACGAGGCCTATTCTGAGTGGAACCTGTCCTGTTAAACTACAGTATGGTCTTGGCCACTGTGCTGCAGCTCTGTTTCCAGTTGTTGGCAGTTTTCTTACAGCCTAGGCCATCTTTATGTAGAGCAACAATTATTTTTTTCAGATCCTCAGAGAGTTCTTTGCCATGAGGTGCCATGTTGAACTTCCAGTGACCAGTATGAAAGAGTGTGAGAGCGATAACACACCTGCTTCTCACCTGAAGGCCTAATGAGTCACATGACACCAAGGAGGGAAAATGGCTAATTGGGCACAATTTGGACATCGTCACTTATGGCTATACTCACTTTTGTTGCTGACAGTTTAGACATTAATGGCAGTGTGCTGAGTTATTTTTAGAGGACAGCATATTTACACTGTTATACAAGCTGTACAATAACTACTTTACATTGTATAAAAGTGTCATATCTTCAGTGTTGTCCCATGAAAAGATATGATAAAATATTTATCAAAATTTGAGTGGTATACTTACTTTGTGAGATACTGTATGTAATATTCAGTTGGTCACAACTGGCCCTATAAGCTTCATCAGTTTGACAGAATTCAGTTTTGTTTTCTTGTTGTGCTTTCAACCATCAGTGTCCCCTCAGTACCCAGAATGCATTATACAAATAGATCCCATTGGGAATCTCTCCCACAGTAATCTATCTCTGATGTTACACTCCAGCAGAGGCTAATACATACAGACATAATATCTGGTTCCTGCACTGACCACCATCATTGTTGAGAAATGACTGTTTTTGCTGTCCAAAGCTGCACATACATTGTTCCGCAGTAACAATAAAACCACCTGACTAATAGGTTCCCCTCATGCAGCCAAAAAAGCTCTGACTGTGATGTACTGTGTGTTCTGACACCTTTGTACTGAAGGTAACATTCGCTACAGCAGTTCTTCTATAGGACCAGACAGGTTAGATATATAAGAAAACATTAGATATGACCTTTAACCAAGAATCAGTTTTTGGTGAAGTAATCTAGGCTGGATAGAGACTGTTGGTCTTGAATCAGTATAACTGAGTCAGTTCTACCCAGAGATCAAATAAATGCCAGCATTCATAATGCCCTCTAAGAGTAAGAGCATAGCAAGGAAACACACACACACACACACACACACAGTCAGTGAGATTTAGTTAAAGCTTATGTCAGAACGCACAGGCACACAATTTACCAATCCATTTAATAAGCATGGAGCTAATAACAACCTATCACTCCACACTGCAAGCCCAGAACAATAGACTGTAAGTTTTCTGCTGTTTGAATGGAGCTGGAATAGTTGATTATTTCAGTTTTTGTGCATAATTAGACTATTTAAGCAATTCACATTTGTACTGTTGTATGGCTTCTTACTGTAAGAATTTGACATTCAGGATTGCTATACTGTACATGTCAACAATCAACTCATTGACATAGAAGCAGTTGTAAGTCCATTGTCTTGGAGTCGTCTGTGATAACAGGCTGCTCATTTCTTCCCATGTCCTTGCAGAAAAGGGGGGCAGGTGTGGAGGTGGACAGAGACAGTTGTCCTTGGGTCAGAGACAGAGACAGCTGTCCTTGGAGTGGACACACACAGAGGGAGCCAAGGTTGAGAAACAAACCTTCACTTCATCTTTACAAGGAGGTTTCTTGGGTTGTGGATATTAGGTATTGATTAAATGTGTAGCAGAGCTCTGTCAGCCATCAATCTTACAGGCTACTGTACAGTCATTACAGCTGTGTACGTCGCCACATTTCAACACAGAGAAGAAATCCATCTTTGTGTGTTACAGTTGACATTGTAATGCAGGGATGTGGGATGAGATGGTACCGAAGGGACTGTAACTTTAAATGTGAGCATAGTGAGCAAGATGTGTCAGTTACAGGTGTATAGTGATGACACTCGTGTCATTATTCATCACATATGACAAGAGTTTAAACGTAAATCCAAAAACAACAAGTAATTTTGCATAATGCCACTTTGTATAACACATATTTTGTATTCAATTTCAGCAACCCTGCTTAAAACATCTCCCTGCACCTCTGATGTAATGTGCAGAAGAAATTGCTAGTATCATGTGAGCAGGGGTGGTTTGTTATATAGGAAAAATAGAAAACACTCCACTAAAAGGGAAAACAAGAGATATTTTCTGTCCCGTTCTACCACAGTGTTCCAAATTATATGACCATTTACATAATACATACTACGACTCTGAATATTTGTAATGGAGTACCACCTTTACTGAATTATTTTATTAGTAACCTGGTGTAGGGATTGCCAGGGCAGCCAGCTACATTGCCATCTAGTGGTTACTGACAGAATTGCTACATTAGGTGAACACAAAAAAGACTTGATTATCGCTGTAACAACCAAGGGTTCAATTGGTTCTCTACCCATTTACCACATACACATCGGCAATTAGATTGGTGGACACACATAGTGTGTTTAGGAGGTGGGCCTCTTAAAACATATAGCTACAGTGATTGGAGGCGACAAGATGCGTGTTTGGGAGGTGGGCCTCTTAAGCCTTAAAATGAATTCCATTTTTCTTACAGAAGCATAATCTCACACTGAAAAATGTGATATTTAAGTCAAGCTTCATATATGCCACAATTATTGGCACTCCCTAACAATTCCTATAAAATAAAAGTAATTTAAGTATTTTTGTCATGTTGGAATGTTGCCCTGCCACCCAGTTTTCAAAGGGAGGGGCTCATGCTCTGCTTCAGTATGTCACAGTACATGTTGGCATTCATGTTTCCATCAATAAACTGTAGTTCCCCAGTGCCAGCAGCACTCATGCAGCCTCAAACATGACACTCCCACCACCATGCTTCACTGTGGGTAAGATACACTTGTCGTTGTACTTCTCACCTGGTGACCTCCACACTTGATATAATCAGAATTAAGTTTATCTTATCTTATCAGACCACAGAACATGGTTCCAGTAATCCATGTCCTTAGTCTGCCTGTCTTCAGCAAACTGTTTGCAGGATTTATTGAGCATCATCTTTTGAAGAGGCTTCCCCATGGGAGGACAGCCATGCAGACCAATTTGATGCAGTGCACGGCGTAGCATTGTCTGAGCACTGACAGGCTGACCCTCCACCTCTTCAACCTCTGCAGCAATGCTGGCAGCACTCATGCATATATTTTCAAAATAAAAAAAAGTCTCTGGATATAGCGCTGAGCACATGCATTAAACTTCTTTGTTTCATCCTGATTTGTTAAACTGCTGTATGGTCTTGACCGCTGTGCTGTAGCTTAGTTTGAGGGTGTTTACAATCTTCTTACAGCATAGGTCATTTTTATGTAGAGCAACAATTCAAATCTTTTTTTCAGATCATCAGAGAGTCCTTTGCCATGAGGTGCCATGTTGAACTTCCAGTGACCAGTATGATAGAGTGTGAGCGTGATAATATCAAATATAACACACCTGGTCCCCAGTCACACCTGAGACCTTCTAACAGTAATGAATCACATGACACAGGGAGGGAAAATGGCTAATTGGGCACAACTTGGACATTTTCACTTAGGGGTGTACTCACTTTTCTTGCCAGAGGTTTAGACATTGTTATACAAGCTGTACACTGATTACTTTACATTGTATAACATATAATATGACATATTTTCAGTGTCCAATGAAAAAGTATAATCAAATAATTACAAAAATTTAGGGGCGTGCTCAATTTTGTGAGATACTGTAAATAGTATGAATAGTGTTTTATTATTCTTAGCCACTCTTCAACATGGGAAGGACAAGAGAAGAAATCATTCAAGTAAGGCAGTTGTGTGTCAACCTTCATAATTTAAAAAAGGTCATGGGTACAAGAAAGTGTCTACTCGCCTAAACTTGCCTGTATCTACGGTCAGAGGAATAATAACAAAGCTTAAAACAGCTGGAACAGTGACAAGGCTGGACGAGGACCTAAGTTTATCTTGCCACCACACACAGCGAGGAGAATGGTAAGAGAAGAAAAAAAAGTCCATAGCTCACTGTTAGAAAACTGCACCAAAGAGTGGAATCTAGGGGTCACACAGTCTCCATGAACACCATAGGATCTTATCTCCATGCCAAAAAAGCTGTTTGGGAGACATGCCAGCAAAAAGCCTTTCATCACCTACAATCCTAAATGTAAACATTTGGAGTTTGCTAAGCGGTACTGGGACTACAACTGCAATGATGTGCTTTGGTCAGATGAGACTTAAATTGAGCATTTTGGCAATAAACATTCTAAGTGGGTCTGGTGCAAATCCAAGGATGAGTATGTGGAAAAGCCCCTCATGCCCACTGTAAAGTATGGTGGAGGATCTGTGATGCTGTCAGACTTTTTCTCTTCCAAAGGCCCCGAAAAGCTTGGAAATCCCTCACACAGCAATAAAGAAATCTACCACTTATGGATCACTGCTGTACATATAGACATAATGTCTGACTTCTTTCTGCATTGAGCATCAAGCAAAATGTTTTTTTGTTTGTTTGTTTTTGTCTGCCCTCATGCATTTGTCTCATAGTGTTTATTGGTTTTGAATATTCCTCACTCTTCAAGACAAACATCAGAATGGGCTTTTGCTAGTCTATAAATGGGAAAATCACTGTGCTACAACTATAAGGTGCGTGGAATACACATATTTTACATCGCCCAAAGTGCGATATACTTTTAAAGGCTTTAATGACGAAACATCTAGCTACACATTGAAGAATGGGACCACCTATGGGTTCTTACAGTGGGTTTTTTCCCCAGTCAAGGATTAAACCTAGTCTGAATGAAAATACTCATTTAAAGGGAAAATGTAAAGTTGATCCTAGAAATTCAAGAAATTATGTGTTATGGGTTTAAAATTCCCTATTAATTTCTCTTCACACAACATTGCTACACAATTGCCCTTAATTAATACACCACCCAGCATTTGTTATATAAGGAAGTGTATCAGATACATGCGTCAAACATGCTATTATGCTTATAATCTGCCTCCCATTTCAATAGAAGTCTTAACATGCCCTCATCGATTGGCCCTAATCTTTTCTCTCTGGGGGAATTCTCAATGCCATCTAAAGGCCGTTCCATTACTTTATTTGTCATGTTTTTTTCCTGCCATGTTCATCACATGTCTGGTCCTGGTCATGTGTTTTACAGTCACGTGGGTTGTCTTGTCCCCACCCCCTCTCCAGGTGTCTCTGTTTTAGGTCTTGTATAAGTACCTCTGTGTTTCAGTCCCTGTTGCTGCTTGTTGTTCATGTCTGATTGTATTTCAGGTCATGTTTGATGTACTTTTGTGTGAAATCTCTTAGTGTTACCCTGTGTATGCGCTTATCTCTATTAAACCCATATGCTCACTACTCCACTGCCTGCATTTAGCTCCTCCCCATGACAACCATTACAATATTAGCTGAAGCAGAGGTGAGGAGTAGAGTCAACATGATTGTAGACCTCAGCAGCAGAACCTCACTGACCCACATCCCTTTTTAATAGCAATGAGTTCAGTCTGTTATTTGTTCAAAGTACTGCATCTAATCTACTTTCCTTCATCACTAGCTAGCTATACAAGAAGGAACAGAAGAGCAATGCACCATTATGGAAGCTAAAGCTTATCCCAGAAAAGCAGCTGTTCACAGAGTTTATTTTGCCAGACGTATCAAAGACTTATTTTAAAACCATCCTGAAGTGCTTAACTAGCTACTTAGGCCAGCCTGACACATTCCAATTGAAAAGTCTGCCCCTTGTTGCCCCCTTTGTCCTGAAAGAAGCCAGCTGTGTGCTGTCCACTTCTAATTCATGGCATGAATAAATTCTTTCAAATCTCTTTCCTAAACGAGAGTGTGTTGAAACAGCATTGAAAGGAGGGAACACGGCTCTGTGTAGTGATCTGCACGCGTGACAGAATGTTCCTGCTGTAATGGTGGTCTTTTTCTAACCTGATCAGACCCAAAGTTATGAACCTTTAGGGTCAGGTCACTGAGGACAGAGCCTTTGTCCACACGAAACCTGTGGGTCAGCAGCTGATTTTTCAAACGTATCATCCCACAGCCGTTCAATGCAAGTGCAATTTATTACATTAATCGGGTTTCATTTAAGCAGAAATGCCTTTGAAAACATCTGTCAGCACAAGCTCTCTCTCTCTCTCTCTCTCTCTCTCTCTCTCTCTCTCTCTCTCTCTCTCTCTCTCTCTCTCTCTCTCTC
>JBBIGC010023712.1:0-12542 GCA_037576955.1 Lepidarchus adonis | reverse complement strand
TTCATGTGTCTTGGAGGAAGCCTCTTTGTTGAGTTGTTGGGGTGGGGTTGGGGTGCGTTTTAGCAAGTTTTTATAAATAATTAAAACCTCCGAGCCCCATAATGTTCCTTTATTACAACGCTATATATTTTCACAGTCTCACTCTATTGTCACTTACCCTACTTATTATAAGTTATAAATATAGATTTGACTTCGTTCTTGTAATAATGTTATTAACTCCAAAACTAATAATGTTTAACACCTTGAACTGTGACACATGTCTCGTTTTTGTGTCACGCAACCAAACGAAGCACTGAGGATCATCGGGCTTTGTTCGCGTCCGACAGCGAAACCTTTGTGCCCATATTTGAGTGTAGTGCCTCAAAACACGCGGTGTGAATGAAACTTAGCTTTAATTACGATGACAAAAGCCCACGCCAAACACCAAGCCAAATGATGAACATCTGGCGCGCAACTTTACGCACAGACACTCGGTGCGGTGACGTGGAGAAATGCTGGAACCTTCTCCGCCAATAAGTGCATCTCACAGGGGCGCAGATCTCCTCCTCCGTTCATTCCGCTCAACAGAAGCCTGTAGGTGCGAGCGCCGACGGCGAATCCCGCTTGTTCGTTTTCCATGCGTGTCTTTGTGTTACTTTAGACGTTTACGTTGTCAAACTTTGTCTAGGATGTTCTTATTTGTAACAGGTTCTTTCTACTGGCTCGCGCACATTTATTTGGTTACTTCTTGAAGGCGCTGCACTCCTCCGTTCCCGAGCGCGTGCATGATGGACACAAAGGGCGCGTTTTTTGAAAGTCCTCAGCGGCGCCCTGGGGGCTCCTTGGGTCGCTTGCGCTGATATTGAGAGCACGAGGACGGCACGAGCCGAGCAGACAATAGAGCAGATGGCTTCTCAATTAGAATGAATTATAGAGAAGAGTGAACACGTACATTACGGTTCTTTGCAGTGGTCTTTAAGGGTCTGAAATGTGAATTGTGCTCTGCTCGGCTTAGAATAACAGTATAATATAAGCTATTCGTGTTATTCGCGTGCCTTTTATTCAGCCGCAACATTATCATTACATTATGCAACAGTAATATTTTATCTGCCGTGACTGTTTAGTGAGCCTTACAGTATAACATACTAAAACCTCTTTCTAGGTCAAATTAAGCAATTTCCTTAGGGACAATACATTTTTTTTGATTTCTGAAATACTTATATATGTGTTATATATTTATATATTTCTGATATACGTTTAATGAATTCAAAAATTTATATAAACCAAAGTATTTTATCTGTGGCTATTACGTCACACTCGCGATATGCACGTGTTGCGGTTTTATTGTATCACCCAATTCACGGTGTATTGTCTTCTACAGGCTCAAATGCCCTACATGGTTTGATAGAGCAAGTTTACTAAAGGGCGGAGATATTCCCCGCCCACAAAGCGCGTGCCCTGAGCTCATTTGAGCTCGAGCGAAAAGGGCGCTCAATACGAGCACACGCCTGCTCTCGGTGCCACGCGTTCCCTGTCAGACTGCAGGACATGAGGTGAGAACAGGAGCACACGCTGGGTGAGTCCATTTCCATTCTGTAAGATTCATATTACTGAAGTAATGAAGTTGTGAAATCGCGTTCGCCTCTTTACGGCATACTGTATACCGTTAGCATCAATGCTAACGTAAATGCTTTTCCAGTACGAATTCCACGTCGTCTCTCAGGTTCACGCAGCATCAATGTGTGGTCCTTTAACCTGTAGAAGCATTTACGGCAGCAGAATATCAAACAAGAAAGAATTTTCATGTCCTGATGTGACATGTAAGACAGACTGCTGTAGTCGATGTAAGTTTTTTATAAACATATCCTCCACAGAGAACACACTTTTTACAATCTCATGCACAATTACGTTTACTGCACGTATTTGGAAACAATATATACACATTTATATTATATGCTTCATTTTCCCCATTATGCTAAACTCCGCAAATAAGGAAAATGTGCATTTGTTTGTCTCTATGCAAATCTTCACTTAAAAATAAATTAAGCAATGCACTTTCCTGTCATTTATACTATTCCTTTCACTTCTAATGCTGAATGTATTTCATTGGCTCTGTACTCATAGGCACAATGCCAATAAAGTTTAATCTAATCTGATTTGATCTAATCCAACTTGGTTTGCTTAACCCTATCCATATCACAATCATTTACAAATTGGGAGCAAGGCTGGTGGTGACCGCCAGGGACATAATGCGCATGCTCAGTTAAGTTATACAGTGTCGTCATTTACTGTCAATGGATAATCTTCTCAATTATTCTGCAGACATTCGTTGATTTAGGGTTCCAGCCATCAGCGTGAGAAACTCCAACCACAAGTGTTCCCACACAGGAAGCCCTAATCATAACTGCTGTTATTGTGCAAACATTCCTACAGACAACTCATGTGAATCTCAAATAAGACTGTTGGTGCAAAACTGAGGCAAGCAACCAGGTTTTTGTTACGTCAACTCACATTTTGTCCTAGATTGTTGCCTTTTCCTAACTTGACACATGTATATCACAAGTTTAGTATGTGTGTGCAGTGGTTTCCTGGTTCGGAACTTGCCTTTGTGAATGGAGGGTCAATGTTCAAGTCCTGGCCCAGGCACCAGTAAAGTACCTTTAAGAACATTGCTCCCTGGTGCTGTTGATCCCTGCACTTTGTGTGATTTTTTATGTTCACAGTGACAAATAGTCACTTTCACTTAAAGCATAATAGAAAGTATGATCAATAACTGAACATAAATGTATAGAACTCATACTGTTTCAATGAATATGTTGTGGGCGACAGAAAAGCACACATTGAGAAGCCCACACATGATTTCAGCTCAATGCAGTAAGGTCTTAATGCAGGTCAAGCCTCTTTGATATCAATATGTATGTGCAGTGCAGGGATAACACGTTTTGTTGAGGGAACTGCAGTTCTATGGTGAGGTTTTTAATAAAGTGTGTGCTTTTACATTGAACATTTTGCTTTAACCAATGCAATTCTCCTCCAGGTTTCCCCAAAGAAAGCTCAACAAGGATATAGTGACTGGTAACACACTGTAAAAAATAAACCGTAAATTTTACGGTAAAAAAAAAACTGGCAGCTGTGGTTGCCAGAGCTTTACTATAGAAAATACGGTAGCAACGTTATTGCTTTTCAATCAATGCATTACATGTGTTTATTAACAAGAACGTTTTGTTTAATAGTCTACAAGAACAGAGAAAAGCTGAATTACGGCAGAGAGGTTTAAGAATGAATGCCATGACTCAATACTAAGATAGCATTATTTAAATGTTGCATTTTCCCATTCAGGGATATGGCGTAACACAAAGCAACACTGCTCAGAGAATATTATTGTTTATTTGAAGCTTATTAAATCTGAAATCATCCTCATTCTGCAATCACTTGATATTTATCACTTGAATCCTTCGTTATTTATTGAAAATACATGTGTGTGTGGGGGGGAATAAAGAGTATTATGCTTTTTTGTCTCAGGTGTTTTTTAAGAAACCACACACACACACACACACACACACACACACACACACACACACACACACACACACACACACACACACAGAATAAAAAAATGTTTTCCCCTGTTGTCTGTGTGGTCTGATTTTGCCTGGTTGCCAGCTGAACATAACAGCAATGGCATCTTGGTTTAAAAATGTTCATAACATAACACTCATTGTCAAAATGCTGAAAAGAAGAATAAAACACGCTGAGTGATGAAAATGATAATGATAAAATACACTGAATAAATGGACCGATGAGGCTGAATTACAGGCTGTCATCGTTAAATCCATGCCTTCAAATGAATGGTTGATATAACATTTGAATGTATGAAATAAAATGAAAGAACAGTTAATGTCAAATTTATTTATGAAGATCATCCTATTCCTATGAAAGACATCTGAATAAGACCATGTGTTTAGGCTTCACTCTCACTCAACAAGTGAGATGTGCGTTGAGTTGACGCAGCTTGAATGGACTGAACTGAACGGCAATGTGCCGCATTAGTGAATGTAGTTCACAAACCTACTCCAGTGTTGAGGGAAGCACAGCAGGGTTTCCACAGGTTCCGCTGTCTTGCTTTGAGATGCGCAGTGAAACGGCAGTAATGACAGACACGAGCGAGCGGCAGATGGACGAAGTAACGCGAGTGTAAAGGAACGATTACCTCAGGAATTCAAAAAAGACAAACTTAAACAGAAAATAATTTGAATAAAAAATAAACAAGCCACGTTTTCTAGTACAATGCCAGTGACCTGTCAATATATCTTTTTATTCGTGTAAATGTCATTTGGATGTTTTGTCTATGTCAGTAGGCTGCACGTCTCTATTTCCAAACGCAGTTTTGTTTTGGGTTGTTTATATATGTATATATATTACCCGTCTTCTATACTCCGGTGTTAAATACAGCTTTTATGGCTGACGTTTAAAGCTCTCTCGCTGAGAACTGTTTTGTCCTCGTTTCTCCTGTGTAGGGTACCAGATGGCTGACACAATAGCAGCTTTATTTGCCCTTTCCTTAAGGGAAATAATTGGAGGGAAAATTTGAATAACTGTCTCGCGCCTGGCGCGTGCCACTTATATCCCTGCTTGTTTCCCAGGGTTTGAATCACGCGCGGTTAAGCCGGGCCAGTGTTCCCCCTCCTGTACTGACAGGTTTACCTTGCGATGGGATTGGCTAGTAGATTGTAAATGTCGTCTGCTGACCAATAGTAAAGCGAGGGCGGAGTTTGTCGAAAACCAGTTTTTTTTTTTGCTGCTTTCCCAGCACACAAAAGAGACCGTTAGCTTTCCCTGTCTGGGAACTATCCTGCCACCGTGGTCGCACGGATTTCAACATGTCAGTTAGAAGATAATGAGTCTGACAAGTTACACAAGATTCCCACACTGAAAAGCAATGGATTGGGGAGAAGTTTTTCCTCAGGTTTCTCATTGACTCTGTTAAAAAGCTGTTGGTAAAGTGCTAAGCTGTAATGTATAAATATAATAATATATGTATGTACATGCATAGCATTTATATATAAAAATCTACAAAGCGCAAGCCTACGTTTCCATGTACACTGTATTATATATATAGATTAAAAATAATAATATATCCATATATATCCATATATAGAGAGAGAAATATTTTATACATATACATATACTTTATTTTTTGTCGCATAGTCCATTAAAACCCGATCGCTGTCTAAAAGTTATCATTTTAATATTCCAATTTTTACTGCATTCATACATTTCCCATAGTCCTTCGGGAGTTGTCACGCTGTGACCCCCTAGGACTAGCCCCCCCCCCCCCTTCCGACGCCTGGCGCGTGCAGATCGGTTAAACGGATAAGAAAGGGGAGGGGGGCGTTGGGGGCGGGTTGTTAGAGTGGCACGCGCCGGGCACGAGGCGCAATCCTCATGGGAATGAGCCTGAGAAAAGGCGCTCGAGCGGATAATTAGGCATATGGACAGCGGGCGCTGTTCTCCATGTGGCTGGCGTTAAAGGAAACAGGTTTCCAGATTTTAGTAAAGCATATCGGAGAAATCGCTATTTGGAAAATAATTTTCATGATGCGCATCAAAATAAATGGCAATATTTATTCATAGTATTGTGTTTGTCCTACTTGAAATAGAAACTAGCTTATATCGATCTGTTCATGCTCATTTCCCACACAGATTAAGCCTAACTTTAAACTAATATTTATTTATCATTATTTTGGCTCTGCAGTCTGGTGCAGCGGGCTTTCTAAACCTCAGCACATCTCACAAATTCTCAATTTGGTTTAAATCCTTTTGGCCAAACCATCCACCTTAAACCATTGAACTTTAACGGGTGGTGTTTCTCACTGTCAGAATTCAGTCTCTTATACAGTTTTTCTTCAGGCAAAAACAACAGCAGTGAATTATATGACGTCATCAGTAGAGCAGGACTGTGTCGCAATGGTTCATTGTCATGTAAAAAATATTATTACAATTACATAATGATAAATAAAAATCGCTATGAATAATACTTTGGGTAAAAGTAAGAGTTACAATAACAATGAGCACAAAAAATCATAAAGTATTGCCCAGTGTGAGCTAACAGTCGAAATTCAGTACACTTAACTGGAACCGGAATTTTAGGCTTTAATTTTCTCCCATCATTCTGGTGGGAAAAGGCTAAAATTACGCAAATGGGTATTTTTTGTTATTCTGTTATTCTGTTAACCTCTGAAATGGAAGTTAAACTACTCATATTTGACAATTGTTTGTCTAACATGCAGCTAAAAAAATTAATTATAGTTTCCTGATTCCTTCTGTTGACACAATATAATTGAGCCAGTTGATCACGTGACACATTGTTTTTCAATGGCATCTAAATGTATTCTATATAAAACTAGCACATCTAATGGTAAATAAGATGATTGACATTAGTAAGCATAATCACTTAGTTTGAACCCTAATAGTAATTTTATCCAGCAACGTATGGAGGTGTATGGCACCTCCTGCTCTGGCAGTAGTAGTGTTAGCAGAGTGTCCCATTCTTTACTTTCCAATAATAAAAAATCGAATTATTTCTGTAGGAATAAGTCGACAACGCAACGCTACTCCACCCACACAGCGCGCATCAATGAATGTTATGCTTGACTGCCATCTATTGGTGAAATGCGGTAGTGTCAAGTAAACCAAACAGGTGATTATTGCTACATATTCCCAGTGTCTGCCAAATACAGTGCACACATTCAGGGATGGATTAAGGTGGGTGCTATTGGTGCTGCAGCATTAGGCCAATTCTTGAAAACAGACGAGAAAAGCTTTTAGCGAAAACTCCAAAACTGGGTTCATACTTCGGAGCATTAAACATGAGCTGCTGGCGGCTTTGACTATATTTGACAATATTAATCTCGAGTTGTTACGATAATACGTTGTTATTATTATTCATGTTCAATAAACATGACTGGCTGGTTGCGTCGCAAGCAATTAAGTCTGAGTGCGCATGTGCGGTGAGTGTGAAATGCAAACGCACAAATGCCAAGAAAAAAATAGGCCTTTTTTGCGCTTCGGCCTCAGGCCCAGTTTCGTCCAATCCGGCCCTGCACATCACCAGAAACAGAAAAGGCTAAAATGTCACAATTCTATTAATTAATTTATCATACAGTCTGTATTTTATTGCTAATTAATCTACAATTTACTACATTTGAACAGGCAAAACCTCGAAACGTTATCCTAAAAAACCCGTCCCGCTACAGCTCGAAAACAGCAGCAGGCTACGCCAAAGACGCGGGGCGCGCTGGAGATCTCGCGCGCTGCGCCTTTAACACCTGAGCCGATTGGAGCGGAGCCGTAAAGCAGCAAAAGCAGCTCTCCTCCTCCCCTTCATGGATTATTCAACAAGTGGCTGAGACAGGCAAAGCGGCTGCGATGAGCAGGCCAAATCATACTCTATTCGACTATTCGAGGTAATTCGTCGACAATGAGGAATCGGGAGACGGTTCGACCAGATTAACAGAAACAGGTGTCCACAGATCAGCGGCGTCAGGAGGTGGATGGGGAGCGCGAGCGCACGGCGTAGCTCTTTACGCCAACACGAGCCTGGCACTTTGTCACCTCAGAGACAAAATGGACCGTAAACAAAGTTTCTTCGGACAGTGGTCAGACTGCGTATCTTTGACGTCGAATCATTGTTTGTCATCAAAGGACGCGTTAAAAACCAGCCAGTTCAGCAAGAGTTTAACGGTCTAAAGGGGCTGACCGACCGTTGCGCTCGAGCTCCGCTCCTCTTTTGCCTCTTTGTCGAGATGCTACATGCTAACTTACGTTTGAACTTGCGAACCAAAGCATGATGGTAAGAAGTAAAACTTTACTCCGCTTGTCCCACTGAGTCCTTTTCATTTGTCACAAACGGTGAGTGTTTTGTTTGTTTTGCTGACATCTTAATGGTGTACATAAAGTATTTTCGGAGTAGTTGAAGCTTCGCCATGGTAGCGGAGAGGACGCTTCTAGCCGCCAGGCAAGGCGACGTTCAGACTTTGAAGGTGCAGTTAGCAGAGAAGGTTCTGGGCAAGGATGTGAAGGACATGCTTGGGGCTAGCCCAGTGCACCACGCTGCTCGGACGGGGAAGTTAACGTGTCTTCGGTTCCTTGTGGAAGAAGCAGGACTGCCGGGGAACGACGTGGCCAATAACGGCGCAACACCGGCTCACGATGCCGCCGCCACGGGGAACCTGGCCTGCCTTCAGTGGCTCCTAACGCAGGGAGGCTGTCGAGCTTCGGTGAGTAGACTACACTATTGAAAGTGGTGTCACTTCTTAAAGCGACCGGTTCTTAAAGCGATAGTTCGCCTGAATAATTTCCCCCACGCCCTAAATATTGACGTTCAGTGAAGATTTTAGAAGTAATTCCAAGAACAACAATCTATGATCTAATTTACTTAACTTAGCATTTAAACTTAAGTGAACAAAAAACATAAAGCTCACTAGTTTTTTGGGGTTTTTTTGCTTAAATTGTTACATTTTGACAGTATGCTCAAATGTAACCCCCCAATTTTGCACTAAAATGACTAGTCTCACATACCTAACAAGTAATGAAAACATATAGATCATAATTAGTATAGTGCATCACACATGCACTGAGTAGGTAAATCAATGTCACAGTATATATGACATGTTGTTATGTATATAAATCTATAAAAAAAAGTACTGATAATGTTTTAGTCACACATCATACTTTATGTACAATACTAAATTATATTACATTTGCACATCAGACAATACAAGCTGTTTGCACTTTAAATACTATACACTTTATGTAAATTATTATTATTCAGTTATATATATATATATATATATAGTGTGTATTGGTGTGTATACACACACACACACACACACACACACACATACACACACACACACACACACACACACACACACATTATATATATATGTACACACACACATATATTTCTCTTAAGATTTACTTTTATTTTTATTTCTATTTCTATAAAGTCCACAGAGCACATTTCACTGCTGGTCGTACTTGTTTAACCTAGTATGTGATGATTAAAAGCATGTTAAATCTTGAATATGATACATAGATTTATCCACATCACATTTAATTACTGACTTAGTTTCAATGTAAAATAAGCAAAAGTTGCACATGTTTACATTAGGGATAAGAAGAAATGAGTTTGAATAGTGTATTGCTTTATATACAGCACAGCTCTGGGAACCGCTAAGCGTTTTACCCTGACCTACAGATATGACTCATAATGCACTGTCATTTGCAAGTTGACACATCAGTTTGTCCATCCACACTGGAACAAATGCTGCCTAATGCTGACACGGTTAAGCCCCATCTCATTATCAGACTCATTCAACCTTCAGCCTATGGTCAAAAGGTTTACTCACCTGTGCACCTAGGCGAGATTGTTCTGCTCAAGAGCTTGTCTTCCAGTGGAATATTCTGGAATGTACTTCTTTTTATTTCTTTTTTTAATGACAGGACATATTTTGTCTGTTTTCACTAGCACACACATCATTCACTTTAAGTCTGATATGAAGCCACGTTGTATTTTTTGCAATTCAGACTGAAAAGATGGAGATGTTGCAGTGTACAGTTTTTATACAGTTGCAGATTCAGTTATTTGGTCTATATGTAATATAATATTTTTAATATTGGATATGCTGTACAATGGCTAGTGAAAATGTGCTACCCCAAGAAATAATACATATTTAAATTCTCCCTGAATGTAATGTAAGAATCTGTCTGTGTATTTCCCAAACCATATTAAATTCATGTAAAATATTTGTATATCATATATATATAACATTTATATGACCATTGCATAGGCACATATATGATAGGAAAATGAAATGTGAGGCCTTTGAATTCTGAGAAAGTCAACAGCAACGTAGAAAGGCCCACGAGAAAATCAGAACGGGGCTCACTAGTGTTAGCTGACCTGTTGAACTGTTAAGATTTTTTGAAACACGAGAGCTAAATCAGGTTAAACCATAATCTCTGCTGGTCTCAGATGCATCCTGCAAAATGTCCAGTGTCAAATTTACCCGTACCCTTACCTCTGGCTAGAATTAAACGAACGCTGCAGGTGTTAATTTAACACTGCAGGCATTAATTCACTTGAGTGTAATCCCAAACCAAGCTTGTAGCTTTGTTATGTGGTCTTTGCCATAACAAACCACAAAAGAGACATATTATAGCCCTGCTATTATTCCTTTGCAGTAGGGCTGACTGAAAGCAAGCTTTATCTAGTGCTTTTGTGCTGGAGATTCTTTTGAAGATTAGCAATAGTCCATGTATAATCACACAGAAATGAACAGGACAAAAGCCATTCAGGAAGTTGTTATATGCTCGATTCACACAAAGAGAAAGTGTGTTTTATATGTTCACTATTACTTCTACTGCTTATCTCTGATGATGAGCCACAGCAATGTTTTCATGGGACCATATGATCTTTTTTCGTTTCCTTATGAACAGCAGAACAACAACAGTGTTGTTTCTGGCTTGTCCTCTTGTTTGCATATTAGAATGGCGGACCATTTGCATGATTCCTCTGATGATACACTGTTTTCTGCTAAACTTCCTGCTTCAGCCATCGTGAGAGAAAAATTAGATTGGACCTTAATTTTGTTTGATAGAATGCCCAAACTATGTGCAAGTAATACTTTCAAATCTTGCAGTTTTTGTTGGTGAAGAGTAGGTGTATTGATATGGGAATTGTGAAATAGACAGTGGCAAGAAAAAGTATGTGAGCCTTTTGGAATTTCATGTTTTTTTTACTTAAATTGTCATAAAATGTGATCTGACATACAACATAATAACAAACAAATCTGATCTTTTTATGTTTTTATGTCTCATATTGCTCCAGGAAAGCTAATTGTTAGCATACCTGGAGGCTTGTTAAGAAAATGAGTTTGGAGGTGTGGGCCAGTGCTATTTTGACTGATAAGGACCACTCATACATTTTGAATTTGCTTTACACAAGAAGAATATGCTTTTATTATCCATTCCTCTTCCAAAAAGAGCTTTCAGAGGATATACGCTCAAGAATTCTTGATTTACATAAACCTGGAAAGGGTTAGAAGGTGATTTTGAAGACTTTAGAAATTCACCAGTCTACGAGATCTGCAAATGGAGACACTTTGGAACTGTGGTTACTCTAACAAGAAGTGGGCACCCAATCAACATGACTCCAAGAGCACGAGGCAAAGAAACAACGCATTAAAAGCCAAAGATTTGAAGGCACCATTGGAACTGGTTAGCCTACAGTACGGAAAATATTGAACAAACAGGCCTGCTGCTAGTAAGAACATTGCTGCACACCTGAATATTGAACTGGGTGGGGAGAACACCCAGCACTACATCTGGTGTAAAATCTGAATCACATTATGACAAATTAATGCAGAAATTCATGCAATTCCAAAAGGCTCACATACTTTTTCTTGCCACTGTTTTTTTTCCTGTACTAGTACAAATGCAGTAAAATGAATAAAATGTGCATTATCTCACAAAAGTGAGTACATATTTTTATTATATCTTTTCATGGAACAACACTGAAGATATGACACTTTGATCAAATGTGGTCAATGTACAGCTTGTATAACAGTGAAAATTTGCTGTCCCCTAAAAACAACTCAACACACAGCCATTCATGTCTAAATCGCTGGCAAGAAAAAATTTAATACACCCCTAAGCCTAAAATGTCCAAATTGTGCCCAAAGTGTCAATATTTTGTATGGCCACCATTATTTGCCAGCATTGGAATACACTATAGCTTCACAGGTTGCCACTGGAATCCTCTCCCTCTCTTCCATGATGAAATCACAATGCTGGTGGATGTTAGAGACATCTATTTGAGGATGTCCCACAGATGCTCAGGAGGGTTTAGGTTTGGAGACATGCTCGGCCAGTTCAGCACCTTTACCCTATGTATCTTTAGCAAAGCAGTGGTCGTTTTTGCCAATTTGATGCAGTGTGCAGTGTATGGTCTGAGCACTGACAGACTAACCCCCACCTCTACAACATCTGCAGCAATGCTGGCAGCTCTCATACGTCTGTTTTCAAAACACAACCTCTGAATATGACTCTGAGAATGTGCACTCAGCTTCTTTGGTCGACCATGGTGTGTCCTGTTCTAAATGGAACCTCTCCTGTTGTATGGCCTTGACCACCATGCTGCAGCTCAGTTTCAGGATGTTGGCAATCTTCATATAGCTACGGCCATCTTTATGTAGAGCAACAATTCTTCTTTCAGATCCTCAGAGAGTTCTTTGCAATGAGGTGCCATGTTGAACTTCCTGTGACCAGTATGAGAGCAATAACACCAAATTTAATACACCTACTAACATCTGAGACTCACTTTTGTTGCCAGCGGTTTAAATATTAATGGCAGTGTGTTATCTTGAGGGGGCAGCACATGTACGTTTCTATACAAGCAGTACATTGACTACTTTACAATGTATCAAAGTGTCATTTACATGTGAGGGGTGTACTCACTTTTGTTAGATACTGTATGCATGTGTGTGTGTGTGTGTATA
>JBBIGC010023702.1:0-12543 GCA_037576955.1 Lepidarchus adonis | reverse complement strand
TGTGTGTGTGTGTGTGTGTGTGTGTGTGTGTGTGTGTGTGTGTGTGTGTGTGTGTGTGTGTGTGAGAGAGAGAGACTAGTCTGTGCAGCCATGCAGAGCACTCATTGACCCAGCAGTCAGACGAATGCCATCACATTCATAAAGTGCACACCATGAGTAGCCTTGAGGACTTGAGAGAGAGAGAGAGCGAGAGAGAGAGAGAGAAAGAGAGAGAGAGAGAGAGAGAGAGAGAGAGAGAGAGAGAGAGAGATGGATGGATGGATAGATGGAGAGAAAAGAAACAAATGGAAGGCTGGAAATGCCACAGGTGAGCGAGGGAACAGAGCAGAAGGACAGAAAGAGAGAAGAAAATGTAGAGGCAGAAACCTTTCTCGTCCCCCACGTTCATGGCCCATTCCGAGTGCTTGCAGTAGTAGTCGATGGCGGAGATGACACTGTCAGGATTTCCTTTAGTGGCGTTCTTCTGGACAGCTTGCAGCATGCGCTGAATGGAACAAACAGTATGTTAACAGGGTCAGACATGCTCAGCCTTCAGAAGCAGATAGTGAAGTCCCCATAAAAGTAAATGTTTTTATACTTCAATTAATAACCAGCCATATCAAGGTCAACCATTAAACCCATCATACACCACCATCTATCATAATAGAATCTGGAGTTAGGAGCTATTCTTCTTCTGGTGTAAAGTTAAACTTGTGTATGCTGTGAGCATCATAAAATCAGTCCTGAATATAAACTTGAAGCAAAATATACCACCAAACTGAAATGAAACCACACTGAGGCCAATATGTATAATATATTTATGTATACTGTATATTTCAAATATAATTCATTTAATATAACTGAGGACAAATACAATTATAATTATTTGAAAATTCTCATTAATGTACAAATTCTTCATTACCGCATTGAACCTGTTTATTTCAGCATGTCATTCATGTCATTTCACTGTACTTTTAAGTGCTAAATTCATTCCATTTCAGTTAATGGCAATTTAAGAGTATCTCACAAAATATGGCCACCACCAAGAATTCTATGGAGTAGGAGTATAACGCATACTTGCTGTTTGTTCTGCAATGCCTTGTTATCTTCCTTTGCGCAACTATTGGACATTCTTGACATGAGTCAAAGCTGATGACCATCAGGTGTCAAAACAACCAATTTTCACAGCAGCAGTTTCAGAGTGTTGGGCAAATGTTAGACTAATTAACATTTCAGTTATTTAAGATGGTTTTCTGATCTGAAATTTAAAAAATCCTTGCGTAAAAACCACTTTGGATCCTCTACAGGTCACTGGTTATACATGAGTCCTCAAGTTACATTAGGATTCGGTTCCTCTACATGTGACGTAAGTCAGAACTTGTGCATGTACCGCATTTCCCCAATGATAGGCTGCCCCACATTATAAGCCGCCTCATTCTATAAGCTGCAGAAAATGCTCATTTATGTTTTAAAAATCTGAGATAAGCCGTCTCATGTTATTAGCTGCAGTGTTACTCAATTCACCCATCTGAAGTAAAAGCATCTAACGTGACACACCCCTGAAGACCTTTGCAGCTCTATACCAAAAGTGACTATAACATAGTTCAGCATAAACAATTAAATTAATAAAATTTGGAACTTACAGATATCATGCCACAATGAAAGAACTACAATGCAGAATTTAAGCTTGTCTGAAATGTCCGAGACGAACGTTAGTGCCAGCAAAGCAGAACAGGCATTGAAGAAAGAAAATCAAAGAAAAGGCATTGGTATTTACAGGTCCGATTTGATTAAAGGTAAATCTAATAATTTTTGCATTTCAGTGTTGCTAATTTTATGCTGAAGAATTTACATGTAGGCGGATGATTGACATCGATGCGTGATGAAGCAGTGCAAAGCCGAAGAAACATTTTTCTTCTCACCAGAATATGACAACCATTGTCATATTGTGAGGTTATACTTAGTAAATCTAATCTTATGCTGCATTTATTAGATGAACTCTACAACCGCTTTTATTTTACAATACACAGAGAGCCTGTGTATTTTGGTGCATTGAGGACTGCCCATGACGGCTAGGCTAAATGCTAACCGATGCTAGTTCCGGCAACTTGTTTGTTTTCCGGTTTCCAGTGGTGTGTCTCTGTTCTGTCTTTGCTTTGCTTTTTAAAATGTTAATTGCTGCAGTAAACAGCACGTTTAAATTTAACTAATCATTTAGGTATGATGTCCATTTGTGTACTGCATTATACTTTTAGCGAATGTGTTTTCATGTTTTTAGACAGGACGCCCCATTTAAGCAAGCCGCACACAATACCAGCTTTGCAAAATCAAAGTATAAGCTTAGGTCTATTGTTATGGAAATACAGTAATGATGCTGCAGAGGCTTTATTGAACAGCATTGTGCTTTATTACCAGCCAGTAACATGCATGAACAGTTTTATATTACAGTAAAGCATTTAGGAATTGTTGCTCCAGATAGAAATGCTCTTTTTAATGGCTTCAACATACACCACAGCAGAGAACACATTGGAGAGGTGACTTGTAGCAAGACCACACTGATGGTGCACTATTAAGCCTCCATCTCACCAACCAATCCACATGAACTCTTACTCAACACTAACAGTGAATTAAACATAAACATCTCAGTAAAAACAGCGAAAAACTGCACAAAGTGAATTAGCAGAACAGAGCCGTTTCTTTCTCCCATCCCTGCAAGCACGCACATGCACTGCGTTACTAACCCCCCGCTCACCCACAAATCCACATGAACTCTTAGACAACACTAACACTATAGCAAAAACAGCAAAAACAGTGCAAACCCCCTTTCCCTCTCACTGTGCCTGCAAGCAGCAGGCTCACACACACCACGCGCTGTCACTCGCATATTACCATAAGCCATTTAGTAGGCATTCAACTACATGACAGTAAATATGCACATTTTAATAAAAAGGCCATGAATTTTTGTAAGTTTACCCCCTGTATTGTCACTGGTTAATTATTGACTAGGGGTCACTATTCCACAACTGAGCAGAGATTAATAATTTGTCCCAACTGACTGCATTCTCGAAGAAACTCAGTTCTGCAAGGTATGTGTCCAGGCAGTTGGAGCCATATCCTGGGGAGGATTTTTATGTTCTGGACCTGAATTCATCCCTTGCAATACAAATGTCCCCCATAAAGTGCTTTTGTGTTTACCCTACTTCACAAGCTGGGCATTTATAATTATAAACTACTTCTGCTTTACTTGTTCTTTACAGCTTTTGTTGACAAAATCAGCATTTACTGTGTTATCCTCTTAATCCCACCCATCCGTGTTAACCCAACGTACATTTCAGCAGTTCAGATGGGAAAAATAGCTGCGTGACCTGTTTGCATCTAGATTACATGCCTGAGACCTTTGAAGGCATATCCTCTAAACGCATTGATTAGAAGCACAAAGGTGAACCACATAGATCAGGTTTGAATCCCAGCTGTTCTATATGCAGTCTTTGCGGTTGTTGGTCAATGAGGCCGATTTCACGCTTTCATTCAGGTGTTTCTCATTACAAAAGAAAGTGCAGCTATAGAAAGGTGCAAACAAAGCACTTGGAAGTCACCTGAGGTCGTGTGGTCTGGCTGAACTTATCACGGAGTCTCTCAAAGATGAAGTCATGCAGCATCAACACCCAGAAGCCGTTCCGCTGCACAGCTGGGATGACCCACGACAGCACCAAGTACAGAACTGCTACCGATCCAACACACACCGCCAGACAAGACCACTCCATTCTGAAAAACGAGAAAACGAGAGAAGATAGGAGAGAATGAATAAGAGAAAGTATAAGAGATGGAGGAAGAGTGAAAAGAGAAAGAGGCAGAAAGGAAAAAGCAAGGGAAAGAATGGACGAAGCAAAGGGCAAGGAGTAAGAAGAGGGAGAAAAGGGGAGACAAAAAGTGTATGGGGGTGAGAGAGAGACAGATGGAGAGAGGGGAAAGGGAAGACACAAAGAACAAAGACAGGTCAGTCATTTAAATTCAACACACCCAGCTCCTCTCAGCCTGCTCCACCGCACACCCACCCAAACCTGAATCCCTCAGGAATCAGCTTGAAAGGCGAGGTTCTAGAAAATGAGGATGATTATGTCAAAACTGTTGGAAACCTTACATCACATGCTCTGCTACAGCAGAAGGAAAAATGCGGCCCAGCCCAGGTGCCTGGAGGTGATGGTTGTCATAAAAGAGGCGTTGGTGAACTGGCCTTTGCACCTTGTGTGTGTTAGCGTGTTAGTGTTCAGAAGTTATTTATCAACCTTATCGGTCCATCAGTGTAAATACTGGCTTCACTGACCTTCATATTAACTGCCCCCCCACTTACAAACTGCTGGGTTCATCTGTTAACAGGCCTTCGGTTTTAAAGTGAGCTTTAGCAGAGAAGGGGAAGAGTTAACAGAATCTGACTCCTGCTCTCTCAGTGGACAGAAATGCCAAACTGCACCCCCTCTCGCCCACCCACTGACTTTCTCCTACTCACTCCCCTTCTTTTTTCTTTCTCTTCCCCCTGCTCTTTCCCCCATCTTTACCCTTTCCTCCCGTTGGCTCTCTAGGTTCCCTCTTGCTCTCTCCCTTTCTCCCCCTCTTTCCTTTCTCTCTTTCTATTCTCCCCCATTCTCTCTCCCCTTGTTTCCTTCTCTTTCTCTCCACCGCTCTCTTCTCTGGCCGTCTCACTCTCTTTTTCCACCTGTGTCTCTCCATCCTTTCCCATTTATCCCTCCTTTCTCGCTCGATCTCTGTCTCTTTATCTCTTACCCTTTTCACCCCCTCCTCCCTCTCCGCTCCTTTATATATCTCTCTTGGTCTCTATCGCTTTCACTTCCTTTTTACTCTTCCCCTTTTCTACCATTTCTCTTTCTCCTCAGTCAACACCCGTTTCCCTTCACCCTTCCTCTCTTGCTGTTTCTCCATCTCTCTGTCCACTCTCTCACGTACATTATCCCTCTATTAAAGCTGATGTGCTGGAAGCAGGAAGTGAGTGAGTGTATTGTGATGACTTGTTGATGATCAGATCATCTGCATAGTTAGTACCTACCAGAAATGATCCAAGGAGAAGCAACTGGTGATTCAGTAACAGGGAGTTTTAAATAATAAAATTAAAACTGAACAAAAGACTTCTGTAAAATGTAATTCTACAAAAATTAGATTTCTGGGGAGGAATAAATTAGGTCACCCCCACCTTTTTTCCCAATTACAATGGCTCAAATCACACACAGGTGGAGCACATCAGGTGCACATGATTAGAACATTGTTACTATTGCCCTATTTAAACCTCAGACATTTAGTTTGGTGTGTTCCTGACTGTAAATAGATTCCACTTTTAAATTAGAATTTCATTTTTAAAATGGGTTGTTGCATTGCATTTTTGACCACAAATCCCCTTTTCTTTTCTCTTTCTCTTCAGTCTTCCTCCCTACCTTTCTCCCCTTTCTCTTCACCCTTCCTCTTGCTCGCTCTATCTTTTTCCTTTTCCTTTTCGTTTATTTTCTCTCTCGTTCTCTTTCTCTCTCTCTCACATCCTCCTGCCCCTAACTTTCTTTTATTTTTCTTCCTTCCCCTGTCCTTCTTGTTTATATTAAATAGGGAGGACCAAAGAAATGTCGAGAGCTCTTCAGAGAGTCCTCAGCATTTCGTCCTCAGAAGAGTAGAAATGCCTCAGAACTGCGCTGTTAGAATCTGCAGAAGCAGCGACATTCACACATGTTAATCATCAACAGAACTGCCACATGCACAGTCAGCTATTTCAGAAAAGTAGCCCAACAACTAAGACTTATTTTACACTTTAGAAGACGGCATTCATGATAATCACCATTCTGGCACTCTGCCAACTGTAATACTAGGAAACAGGCTTTAGTGTCTACGTTTAAAAAGTCGGGACTGGCACTGAAGTGAAGTAATACGATGAAACAAAGAAACGTTTCAGCCTCAAAATAGAGATTAGTGTGCTGCTGTAAAACTAAATGAGTACACAGTGTACTTCACTTTCCTTTTGACTCCCATTAGAAAAGCCCCTTTTACCTGGAACAGTGTGTTCCAGCTCACATGACAAGCTTTTCTTCACAGGCAGACACTTAGCCTGGTCTTTCACCAGGAAGGATATACTGTGGAGAACTGGCATTGTAAACAGGGCTTCAGGGTTGGACACCATCTGGGTTCATAAAACCAGATCCTCACACAAAAAACAATCTAACAAACACCTTATATATGTTGGAGGCCTGATCTGTTTAGCCTGTTTAATAAAGCAGCTGTTCTTAAGCAGATTTTGTGCCAAGCGGTGGCCCAGCTGCCAGCATGTAGGCACCTGTACAGAGCCGCCTCAGGTTTAATTAAAGATCCTATCAGACCTGCGGCGCAGGCGAACACAGAGGTGCTAGAGCAGCTTTAATACGTTTCATACTGGCCCTTGTTCATGGGTTAGAAAAAGCAAATGTGATCAGCAGGTTAAAGCTATATATTGAGCTATAATTGGGATGGTCATTTCCCAATATCTACTGTTACGTTTAAGTTTACAGAAGCATTCTGATGGCTTTAGGGGTCACATCTCCACATTCCTAAAAAATATATACGGCCCCCTGACCCCACAGTTATGCAGTTTTTCTCATTATCTGAGGCCTGTGTCTATATCAGAACATCTAAAGAGACTTGTCGTCTGCCTTCAAGTCAGAAACAACCGTCATTTGGTTAAAATACATTCCTGAGCTCCTTATCTGCTAGACTACTCGGCACCCATGGCAGCTACAACTTGATGGAGCTGCTATGTCAAGTGGTCCTCAACTGGCCAGTCTCAAACCTCAAGGCAAAACTAGCACAGGCACTCAAAGACTAGCTGGCTTGAGTCTGGGCTCCACCTTTTACTCTACCTCTCTTCTGGAACCTTCCTAAAGTGAGAGCTTGACTTCCACTGACCCTTTACTTGTTTCTCTGCATTTTTGCTGTTGATGGTGGCACTATTGCAATCGGCTTCATTAATAATTCGCTTTGGCAACCTGACACCTTGAAGACCACTCAATGCTCTCAGATTTCATTACAGTGATAGTGACTGGAACAAGGGGAAGCAATGTCCACAGTATCAATGTTGTTGCTTTATTTTTTATTTTTTTATTTTTTGTAATTCAATCTATATTATAAATTTTTTATTGTCTTCTCTTAAAAGGCTGATGGATGCAATCCAATGAGCCTTGCCTATGTGTGATTGTCTGTTTGAGCTATACATTCACAAGAGGTGCACTAAAGAACATCTGTTCAGTCCTTCCAGAAGCTAAACAAGACCAAAGCGATGCTTTAATCTATTTTTGTTCGCGTTATTGTTGTTTTTCTCTGACTGATAAAGTATCTGCAGTGTTCGCCATAGTGTGTTCCGCATATTGGGCCTGTATGTCCATGCATCAAATTCAAATTTTATTTGTCACATACAGTCATACACAGAACGATGAAATGCTTTGACGACCACCAGTGACTTAAAAGCAATTTTAAAGACAATTTTAAGATGTAAAACACTTAACAAACAATAAATAGAGCAAAATATTTAAAAACTTCTAAAAGAAATATATAAGAAATATAAAACCTTATCTAATATAAAAAACCTTATCTACAGATAGAAACATCACTACTTTCCACTACTTTTAATCAAACCACTCGTACTGTTTTCCTTGGATAATTACATATACTTTTAGATATATATATACACACACACACACACATACCAAAGGGGGCAACGTAGCCCTAGTGGTTAGGACATTGCCCCTGGGATCAGAAGGTCACAGTCCCAGACCAGGCACCACTGATGTGCCCCTGAGCAAAGTACTGTCCCCTACTACACTGGGCACTGTTGGGGTTAAATGCAGAGGTCACATTTCATTGAGTGTGTTCACAGTGACAAATAGTCTCTTTCACAATGTCAAGTCTCTTTCATTAATCAGCCATAACATTAACACCACTGAGAATAGCATAGCATAGTTGTTTCATTACAGTGGCACCTGTCAGTGGGGTGGGCTATACTAGGCAGCAAGTGAACAGTCAGTTGTTAAAGCTGATGTGCTGGAAGTACGAGGGTATGAATCTGAGACAGATTCTTATTGGGTTGGTTTGACGACTGAGCCAGAGAATCTCTAAAACAGCAGGCCTTGTGAAGTGTTTCAGATATGCAGTAGTTAAGAGAGAAAACGATGATGAATGGGTGGTCTCTCCACTTAAAGACATCCACTGGCCAATCTGGAGCTTATAGCCACAAGCAGGGACTTCAGAGCAACAGAGCAGCAGACTGGGTAGTGGAGGGAGGAGGCACAGCAGACTGAGCTTCAGTTGTTCATGTTAATTGGTTGTGTTCTATTGATGCATGTGGGGAGTGAAGGTTAGCCTATCTGTTCTGCTCCTGTTATTAACGTTAATACAGACTCTGATCAAAAGTGTCAGAACAAACTGCACCACAATCAGAGTGGTTCTGACTCCCTCTGACAAATGGATTCAATAACACAATCTACTCTTGTTTACTGTCATGGATAATTACATAACTTTTCTTACTTTGAATCTTATTAATTTTACTGAAATTCCCTTTGTTTATATTATTATTGTGGAACTGTGGAAAATTCTAACTCAGTCAGCTTCACTAACTGACTGTGTACATCTTAGTCATTATTAGGATTTTACTTTGCAAAAATCTCATAAACGTGTCGGAGTTCTCATTTTTAATGAGATAATGTAACAATGCAAGCTTTTACTACCAAGTCACATTGGGCCATTTCTATTGGTCCGTTCTAGGCGACTTGGCATAATAGACCGTGTGCTTCTGCAGAATTACAGGAATACATAAATACATAAATCACCTTAAATGCCACTTTTTCCCATTTACAGTTGCATTGTTGGGTGTGAGCTTTACTCATGTGAGAAATATCAAAGCTCTGTGCAGTATACGTACATGAGCTGTTATGCTTTTCATACTTCTTGTTTGGTGTGTGTTTGCAGCAATTTGGAATAATTTCATCTTCAAATAAATAAACAAATATAAAAAAAATCGTTTTGTGTATTAAAAAAAATAGTTTTATATATAATGCACAAGAATTCCCCTCAACAAAAATAATAATTAAATATTAATATATTTAATACATGAACAAAGTTAATGACCTATTAATCAATTAATTAATTGCAACATGCTTCAGAGGCAGCAGTGTCTGACAGTTGGAAGAGAAACTCCTTTAAGTGGCCTATTCACACACACGCACACATTCACTCACTCACTCACTCACTCACTAATGAAGTAGGTCTCATCAATCTTGCTCTGAGACACAGGCTGCATGCACACACCCTGTACACACACACACACACACACACACACATTGCCTAGTGTGGATTTTAACAGCTTGCTGCTGTGCTTATGGGCCTCCACAGGGTTAAAATAATGAGCTCTTTACACTTAAGCCTGCAAACACACACTTGAGTCACGCAGAAAGTGCTGGTGTAGAAAGGGATGTTAAGAAATATGTTCACACACCCACACACACACACACAGATGAGCACACATTTAAACACAGAACACTCGAAACACACAACAGCAGTATGAGAATAGATGCAGCATCTGCATTTCCTAGAAAGTCACAGTGCAAACAAAAGCCAGTGTGTCTGACCATCGTGCCAAGAAGAATGGACATGAGCGCATGCTTACTTCCAGCTACTGCTGTGTCCACAGACGCACTGGTCAGTTCCTTTATTCCCTTCAACGCCTCTGCTTACTCTCTCTCTCTTTTAAAGTGTTTCTTTTAACCAGAGCACACGCTCTTCGGGTTTCTCTTCCTTTTTCTCCTTTGCTCACGCTCCTTATCTTGCTGTGTCCCTCTCCCTCCCTCTCTCCAACCCTCCCTTCCACTCTCTCTCTCTCTCACTTGCTCTCTGTCTATATATATCTCTCTCTCTCTGCTCCCTCACTGGTTTTCCCAGTTTGCCTTGATGCGAGCTGAATGCGCAGCTAGGTCACATTGAAGCATGAAGCAGGCTCAGATATGCACACACACACACACACACACACACACATGCAGTGGTAAAACAGAAGGGGCTGAGCCAACTGGGTTGAGTTTTAATCCCCCTTTAGCCAATCATGTCATAATCCTCCCCTCTTTTTCTTCCACCCCTTTCCACCTCCCTCTCTCTCTCTCTCTCTCTCTCTCCTCCCTCCTCTGGCCCTCCCCCTTCACGCATGTATAGTCAGATAATGATGACGAATGGCACGTCCCTCCATTTAAACACATTCACAGGCCAGGAGCTTATGGCCACAAGCAGGGATTTCACAACAGCACAGCAGCAGGTCTGGCGCCGGCAGCAGGAGACATTTTCCCTCTGAAAACTCACAGACTGAACTTCATTTTTCATTTTAACTGGTTGTAAACATAGTGGTAAAACCCTTATTAATATTACTGCTATTATTACTGTTATTACTATTGGCAATAGTATTTGTATGAGGAGTAGTAGCAGAAGCAGCAGTAGTAGTAGTAGTAGGAAGAGTAGTGGATGAAGTAGTAGTGGTGGTGGTGGTAGTAGTAGTAGTAGTAGTAGTAGTAGTAGCTGTTGTAGTAGTAGTAGTAGTAGTAGTAAGAGTAGTAGATGAAGTAGTAGTGGTGGTGGTGGTAGTAGTAGTAGTAAGAGTAGTGAGAAGTAGTGGTGGTTGTTGTAGTAGTAGTAGTAGTAGTAGTAGTAAAAGTAGTAAGAGGTAAAAGTAGTGGTGGAGTTGGTGGTGGTGGTGGTGATAGTAGTAGTAGTAGTAGTAGTAGTAAGAGTAGTGGATGAAGTAGTAGTAGTCATAGTGGTAGTAGTACTAAGAGTAGTGGATAAAGTAGTGGTGATAGTAATTGTACTAATAGTAACAGTAGTACCACTAGTGATAGCAGTGGTGGTAGTGGCAGTATTAGTATTAGTAGTAGTAGTAGTAGTAGTAGTAGTAGTAGTAGTAGTAGTAGCATTGGTAGCAATGGCAGAGGCAGTAATAGTAATAGTTGTAGTAGTAGCAGTAGTAGTAGTAATAGAAGTAGCAGCAGAAGTAGTAGTAGTAGTTGTAGTAGTAATAGCAGTAGCATTAGTAATAGAAGTAGTAGTAGTACTATAGTATTATTAGCAGTATATAGTAGTATTAGTAGCAGCAACAGTAGTAGTAGTAACTGATGTAACAGTAGTAGTATTAGTAATAGTAGCAGTAATGTAGAAGTAGCATTAGTAATAGTAGCAATAATGTAGTAGTAGTATTAGTAGCTTAGTAGAAGTAATAATCGCATGGTCTATAAATGAAGTACTGCAGCACTACAGATATATTATAGCAAATCAATTCATCAGTAAATCTCATTAGATAAAGGTAGATTTAAAAAGTACATTTCATCCTCTGAACAAACATAACTTTGTGAGAACCAGTCATGATCATCTTAAATAGAAACCACTACAAAACCACAGTCATATTAATAGGCCTAATAATACTTATTAAAGCAGTATTAATAATGAACAACAACAACAACAACAACAACAACAATAATAATAATAATAATAATAATAATAATAATAATAATAATAATAGGCTTTCAGTAGAGCCTGAGATTCTGAGGTGGCCAGGAGGGTGGTCAGGACAAAACACTGACACGCTGACCTATAAGAGAAACACACTTACACAGATGTGAGACAGAGAGGGGCAGTCAGGCCGAGAGGCTGCAGGTGCTGTATGTTCTCCCTGCAGTATCTGCTCCACTCGGCATCACAATCTGCAGCACTCTTCTGTGAAATGCTTGTAGACACAACAATGTCATTGAGTATGAATATTATCAGTACGTAATAGAGACAAAAACCAATCACAGACTTCTATAGGGACTTTGTATTTTACACCTTACCAAAGTGAAATTTATTTTATTTTATTTCATAAAAGGCATGTGCTACATTACAATTACATGCAACTGTACCTGAGCCCAGCCACAGCCAGTGGACATGACAAAAGACTATCTGTGCCTCTTACTGAACAGTGCCTACTGCTGGCCCACAGGGGAACTGCAGCATTATCATTAATTAAGGCAAGGTCAGCAGCATGTACTTGGCCTTGCCAGCAGCTAAGGTTGCATTTAATTAAGGACAGTTGTGCATTGCCTCCCCACACTGACGGCATGTTTGTTTGCTGTTATGACGCACAGCGGAAAGTGTTTTTCATATGCATGGGCACTGACACTCCATGCGTAGCAGGACATAATGTTGATGTCAATGCATACGTTCTGCTATGTTACTGCTGTGAGTGCCCAGAATAGTTTGTTGAGTCTGCCCTTTCTTGTAATACTTTGTTAGCGATAATCACTGTGAATGGAAAAGGTGACACAGTATGTAGTAGCATTTATTAAGAGTGTTCCTGTAGGATATGTATGTCCATCGTTTGGAAAATATCACATTCCATATTCCACATATCTTATTACATTACATAAATATTCATTTATGACACTGGTAGTGTGTTACTCTGAGAGAGAGAGAGAGAGAGAGAGAGAGAGAGAGAGAGAGAGAGAGAGAGAGAGAGAGAGAGAGAGAGAGAGA
>JBBIGC010023681.1:0-12543 GCA_037576955.1 Lepidarchus adonis | reverse complement strand
TCGGTGACGAAGAACAGCCGGGTTCTGACGTCCCATGTCCCCACTAGTCCCTCGTGTGGCCTGGCGAGGAACTGCGGCAACATGGCGGCGTCCGACCCTTACACCATAACTCCCGTGAGGAGGATTACCTGCTGAGGGATCTTGAAGCGAACAAAGGAACATAGTTTCAGCATCTGCTCCATCTCCTCTGGAGTGGATGGAATGAGAGGAATCCCGTGAACATCCTTGTTTTTTTCCAAATCCCTGAGGCGTCTCACAAATGCACTTTCTTCAGGATACTTCAGACCTGTTTAAGCAGATTTCAGTGGAGATTAAGTCTGAGGAATGACATATTACATATATTGTAAAATAGCAGTAAAAAGAGAAGTATTCACTTGTGTATTCACTGACCTGCAGGGCAGATGAGAGTAACACTGCAGAGGTCTGAGGGGTAGCGGGCAGCATAAACTCCAGCTACATTTCCACCCATAGATGTGCCCACCAGATGAAAAGGCTTCTTATTTAGACGGATACTTTCTACAAACTGTAAAGAGCATAAGATCAAAAGTGCAGACACTAAAGGTTGGCCCATTATCAGTTGGGCCGATTAGGAATTTCACCAATGATCAGTATCAGTGTTTCATTTTGATAATCACCAATATTAAGCAATTACAATGTGCTCTACACATCTTTTCTCTATGTGCTATTAGCTCTCGACTCACTGCTTCATTTAATGTCCCACCTCTGCCTATGATTGGCTACATGTTACACGAGTACCAACCAATCAACGCTGAAGCCTTGTAGTTACTCACACACACCACACTCACACACTGTAGCTGTAGCAGTGTTTCCCCAAATGAAAATATTAGTCTTACACACTGAAGCTGCAAAGCACCACAAACTCCTCGGAGCTATTTCCACAATGAAACACCTGCCCGATTTCCCAGGCTCACCAATGAAAATGTCATGATAATGAACTTATGGAGCCTATGGAAGCATAATGCAGTCGCTAAAAAATCCAAGCGGAATTGTACTGTATTTTAAAGACTTTTTTACTAAATGCAATCTTCTATATGAGCTAGCAATGTTACCTGTACTGACAAAGAGTTGATGGTGTTATGTAATGGCAACAGCTACAGGAACTTACTACTTTACAGTTTTATAATGTTACTAAATTGTTTATTTAATTTTATTTAAAGCTAAATTAAAATTATTGAAAAAGTTAAGTTTTTTTAAACAATAAAATTATTTTTATGTAGTTTTGAGCTAGAGCTTTTAAAAAAAGTTTGTTTTGTATATTGGTTCCAAATATCGGTTATCGGCCACATTCACTAACAATAATCAGTATCAAAATCGGCCCCAAAAAAACAATATCAGTCGACCTTGGGCAAATACCACTGGTTTCTGTGGCATTATATTAAGTCTGATCTAAAACAAAAAATATATACACACAAACATTTAAAAATTGGGAATAATTTGTCATGTTTTTGTGGTTCTATCAATGATGGACAAACATGGCTGGGTATCAATATTAAAATGCTGTTTGAAACCTTCTTTTAAATTACAAATCAAAGAAGTGATTAAGTGATTGTGTTAAAGGAAATGTCTAAAACCCAGGTGAAGCAAATCAGTCAAAACATATCTGTTGTTTAAATTTTCCTTCTCTAGTTTAGAACTAGAGCTTGAGGCTTCAGGTTGAAAACACTAGACGTTATTTGTCACACTGCAACACACAAACATATTAATATTCAACACAAGGGACGATCAAACTTATTAACACCAGCTAGCTCTCTCCATCAAACATGGGCTTAATCAGTGTGGAATGAGGCATGAGGCTTTACATCAAAGGATTATTTTATACCCAAGGGCACAGACACACTGAGTGTAAAAAGGCCAGAAGAAGGGCGTCTATTTTAGAGCCAGGCGCACAGAGAGGCTAACTAAGAGTTTAGAAAATCAAGACACCCCCTTCTCTTAATCAATAATATACAAATAACTCTCGCTGATCCACTCTTAAAAATACATTTCCATGGACAGCGCTGATCAGCAGATTACCTCAGCAAAAGAAAAACAGACAGTAAATGATAAAAAAAATTATCATCTGGTCCAAAACAGTAGCAGCAACTCGGCAAATCAGTAGCCGGATTAAAACCTTCTTATAATGGGAAAAATAATCACTATTACTGGTTTTAAACTAAAATAGATAGTTGTTCTACAAAGCATTATTATATTATATTATATTATATTATATTATATTATTCACAATAAATCCATTAAGAAATGTGTTTAGTGTGTTTAGTGTGCATTATTGTTCACAAGCACCCACAGACCATTGAAGGAGGACACAAACCTTTATTCGTCCCTCACTGCACACTGCATTCATTACATTACCTTTTTCTTAATGTGTTATAATAAAAAAAGTATTTAATATAGAATTCTTAATAGAATGTGTTTTTGCTGACCAACATTTTACAGTCTTTCATTTGTATTTAAGTTCCTGCACCCAAATTATACTATATGTAGAAATTAGAATTTACATAGCACACAGTAGGGAGTTTACTTCTGTGAACACTACAGCATCTTAATGCCCCTTGTAGCTTCTTTCTTGTCTCCTTTTTGTTTTCTAGGTTGCTTTACTATTCCATGAGATCTAAATGTCTGTATAGTTCCAGGGGTGCTCACACTTCTTTGGCTTGGGAGCTACTTTTAAATTGACAAAAAGATCTACCAATAATAAAAATGCTAAAAAAAAAAAATGAGAGAGAGAGAGAGAGAGAGAGAGAGAGAGAGAGGGACTTTATATTTAAAATATATATTGTTTACCTTGCATAGCAGGTTGAACATGTTTGGTTCAATGCAGTGATGTACATTTATGACCATCAACAGCCAGAGCTGCAAAGTCCGGACATAATCCCCTCTCTTTTCGGTGGGTAGTTAGTGTCGTACTTTTTAATTAACAGTCTGGTTTTGGTTTCTTACTTGCTCCAGCTCCCCCACTCATCCCTTTCTTTAGAAGTAAATAAACCGTTAGCCGCTAACTAGGTGACTGATGGAGTGTTGTACTAGCGTGCGCGGTTGACCGAGCATGCGCGGTGACGCTTGTTACAACTGATGACGCTTCATTGGCTGATCTGTATGTCAGAGATGGATGATTGGCTCCATCTGTACTGCAGTGTTTTCTGTGGCTCATGGATCACTCGTTTTTATACTGTGTTGTCTCACGTGTGCGGTAGTTTATGTTGAATGGAGGTGTTCCGCGATCGACTACCGATGTCTTCGCGATCGACCGGTAGCTCGCAATCGCCGTATTGAGCACCCCTGGTAGACCTTTCTGCATACATTAGCTGTACATATTCATCTTTCAATAAAATAAATATGAAGACTTAGGTACGGTACACAGTATTCTTTCAAGGCGCATTTGAAACCTGTCAGATGTTGTCCTGTCTTGTCACGTGATTCTGTTGGTTACATGTGCTTGTATTTTGAAAGTCTTCGTCATGTGTTTTTTCCCTTGTGTGTCACGTGTATGTGTCACGTGATCCTTCCCAGGTGTGTCTAGTTTGTTTAGAGTATTTAAGTTCAGTGAGTCTCAGTCTTGGTTGTGAGTCTTTGTCATAGTGTGACGTTGCTTTTGGCTTGGATGTCTTGTTCTGTGTTTCCTGATTAATGTATATAGTTCGATGGTTAATAAAACCAAGTTGCCTTCTAACTCCCAAGTCTGCAGTTACTTCTAACCTTCCCCGCGCTCGTCACAGAAACCTACTGCAATACCAGATGTAAATAGCTGTAAAATGCACCTCACTGTCAGTCAGGATGGAGGCAAATGCCAGGTATGAACAGGGCTTCGATGAAGTAAATGGCTGTAGAGCTAAAGCTGTAATCTTCCACTCTCTAGCATGCCAGTGCTGAAAAATCCCTGGAGCACTTTATTCATCAAATTTGCAACACATGAAGTTCTGGTTAGGTTATTATATGGTAATATAGTAAGAATAATATATTTACATAAGTAATATTATATTATATAACATAATATCCATAAAATCAATGTGGCTAACGAACATGTGACAACAGTGATGACGTTATGTACTGGCAGAGAGCATGAGATATTTAAAGAATGAGATACCTGATGTATCCTTTTGACTTGACCCTCAATGGAGTAGTCCACCGAGCTAGTGCGCGTGGTGCCCTCATGACCAGGCATATCAACACACACCAGATGCATGTTGGTTGGAAGAAACTACAAATACAATAATACATCAATGAAACCCACTGGTGTAAATATGTCTCAATGACTTACTGAGAAAAATAAAGACATATTATATATATGGCAAACTGTATAGAAAAAAATCCACCTTGCATAAAATAATTGTGAATGAGCAACTTTAAACTACAGACAAATGTAATTTCATTGAAAATCCCACCCTTGCATCAAATACAGTCATAATCCAATTATATACAGCGTATATACAACTTCCCCTTTTCTCAGAGTCAGGCCATTTTTTTACATTGCCTTTAAGACCCATATATATTGTCATTGTCTAAAAATAATTAATGGGAAAACTGTAACTTTTCAATAGAAAACATTAGAAAACCTTCACTAGTTATATCTATTGTTCATTTCATGTAACAATGCAAAAAGGCAGCTGGTGTAGTCAGATTATACAAAAAACATACAAATAAGATGGTTTTGTTCCAAAAGCAGCAATATGTAACTTATCTATAACCTGTTTGCCCTGATATACAAAAAGCTCCCTAGGCAGAAATACAGAACAAAGTTCACATTTCTGGGTGTGTGGCTCCTTTGTGTGGCTCTTATGATCCAATCGATTCCCAAAATCCAGAATCAGCACAATGTTTACTCATCTACTAATAATGTCGGCAGGAATCACACGTTGCATCACTTCTGTGTGAATGACTGTAGTGAACATGGTGAATTCAAAGCGGACAGTTATTTCCAAAAGTCTTTTACCTTCACAATTCCAAGCCACATATCTTTGTGAGCAGAGAAGCCATGCAGCATGAGTATGGAGGGTTTGCTGCCTGGTTTCCCTCGGCGCGTGTAACAGAACCGATATCCTTCATGCTCTGCATAATCCACCTGCAGCCCCAGCCTCCTCCTCCAGTACCTGGAAAATGGAACAGCAGAAACACTGCTAAGCAAAAACACAGATGATGCCAACTCATGCTATTTACTGAGAAAGGTATACACTCTGAATGCTGAATCTGCATTCCATCTACTGAGCTATAAGAAGACTGATGCATAACAAAAAATAACACGCAGTACGGCATGATAAATCAGCAGCCCACACTAGTGAGAGCAGCACTCTGTGCTTATTTACCTCATGCTGATTAAGAGCTAAGTGTAAACTCTGAGTAAAGCCAGGAGATCTGATTTATGACCATGTCCAACAACATGCACTGCTTGCCAGAAATGGTGCTTTCATTCATTTTTCAGGGGCCCAGTGACTTTGGAGTGCATCAGTGCACCCCTGAGCCCCACAGCGGGTTACGGTGTCACTGACAGCAGCAGGCAGGACACACTCTGCCTGTGAGTAATTACAAGGAACAATGTCCTCTGGGTAGATTGCATAAGGCTTGGCTGAGACAGAAAGATGCACTAAGCTTATGTCCTTAGAAGCTCCAGAAATACACACTGCCTGTCAGATGTTTGCTGCCATGCTTCCTTTTGAAATGTTCTACATAATGTTCATTTTGAATAGATAATCTCAATAAAGCCCCAATAAAAACACATAAAACACTTATTTCCTGGACATCCTGCACACATTTCCCTTGGTTTGTAAAGCAGGTAATTAATTAATTAATTAATTAATTAATTAATTAATTAATTAATTAATTAATTAATTAATTAATTAATTAATTAATACTACAGTTGAAAGCAAGTGTCTTTTGGTCCATAAGTGGTTTAAAAACTGAAAGGTTTACATGCTGAGGAGTACTAACATCACAAAAAGCATATTAAATGTGTAGCTTCTATATTGTCAATGGGTCCTTCAGTGTTTGCAATGAATCAGTCAATCAATCCACCAATCGATCAATCAATAAATACACGGTTTTCTATTTTATATCTAATTGTAAACCAACAAAGAAAACTTTAATAAATTAAAACCTTTGAAAGTTTCACACACTTTTGAGCAGATTGTGCAAAGTATTAACACATAAATATATTTGATCAGACAATATCTAACTTTTTTATTACACAATATCACCCCTTGTCCAACAGAGGTTTCTTTGCAGTTGACTAGATCACACTTTTATTTAGGTGCCACTGGAGCAAAGTAAGGCTGTAAAACTGCTCAGATTTTTTACACAAATGCAATAAAGCAATTTTAAAAATTCTCTCAGTAGCAGGGCTGTCACAAAATTAAGAGAGGACCTTGTGGCCTGCAGAACTAATGAAACAGTTATAAAGCAATGCAAAGGCTTTTACATCAGTGTTGAAAATCTGCTTTAAAAAATAGTACAAGATTCTGAATGTGTCTTCATTTTACTCATCATCATTTCTCTTAGTTTAAAAGAAACTTTTAAGAAATAAAAAAGTAAATATAGGAGATATATTTATGCATGTATGTAAATGTGTGACATATTACATTTAAGAACTGCTTTAATATTGCTGATACAACTATGTTTGACCTCGGTCCATATCGCAGCTTTCTGAGAAAAACAAAAGCTTTTATTATATTTGACTTATGGATTGAGAGTAAAATAAAAAAGCAAATTTCAGACATAAAATTTATCTGATTGACTACATAAAATTTAGATTTTTAGCCAAAACACAACTTCAGATCATACTGACCATGAAGGCTGTGGCTAAGGAGAAGCATGTGGGGTCAAGTGTTGTAATACATGAGGTGAAGGATGACTAAACTGAAATGACAAACACAAGTTCAGTCCTTATCTCTGGATGTAGACTAAAGGGCACATGAGACCCAACTGGGGCAAAACACTGAGCTCACTTGTCCTTTGGTACACTCAAGGGTTTTCAGATGGTTATGCAATGTGACATGATGACTTTAGGTGTAGACGCTTATGTAAAGATTACTGATGTTCTTGAGCAATAATGAGATTCTTCCAACAGGAAAAGACATTAAAAACCATCAAAATAGCATCACTTGATCCAAATAAAGAAAATAATTGGCTCCCCATATATAAACGGGCCATCACAACCAGTCCCAATCAGTACAGCGCCTGAACAGTAGCAGAGGTCACAGGCTGAAGGAATTCCACTGTCCATCATACTCACCAGTAGTAAACCTTGATGAGAGCTGCAGGCCACAGCAGAAAAGATGCCACGAAAGCCAGAATAGGGATTGCAAGTGTGCCTCCAGCGATGACAAACATGTTGACCACGTCCAGATCCATGGCTGTGCTTCACCTGTGAAAAAGAATCACCTGCATTAAAAACCCTGGGGTTCTCCAAGGTTCTGGAAGATGACCTATTTCAGAGGTTCCTACATTCACATCAATGTGAAATTCACTCCCAGTCAGTTTGTAAGACTAACACCAAATATTAAGTGAGTTCTGAATTGTTACATAAGCAACATATTTCAGTTTTCTGATCTTCTTTAAAATATCAACACACTTAGTGGAATTTTTGTAGATCGGCATTTAAGGTGTCGCGGATAAAAACAACAAAATAAAATGATACGACCAACGCAAAACTGTGGTATTTTGTAAATATAATAATAAAGGTGAATCCACTGTGTAATTATATGTAACTTTATTAGCAGCGTCTTCCTGAAATGCGCTAACAATGATCAGAGTAACGTCGTCCTCTGCCCTTCACGTGCTCTGGTTGCTATGGTAACGCGTAAACGGTCCTTTAGAATATGTTTTCAGTGCTGTTGTGGTGATCTCAGGGTTTTCTGACATGACATTCATCCAGAATACCGGCATCCAGAATAAAACTTTTTTTTTTTAAAGTCGGCCCGGTGCCGACTGCACTACAGTAGATTACAGAAATCAGTCAATCAGTCAATCAATCCACCAATCGATCAATCAACAAATAAGTGGTTTTATATTTTATATCTAATTGTAAACCAACAAAGAAAACTCATAAATCTGCTTATCCAACATTTCTTTTAAAATCAATGGTATTATAACATGCCGTCTATTCCCACAGTACCAGCCTCTTCTCATCTAGGAAGGTTAAGGAGGTTCAGGTAAGTCTCAAAAACATCCTGTTCTATTGGACGTGCTTTTCTATGGAGATTCTAAAAGCTGAACCTGTGTCTGCGTGTGCCTGTGCTTGCATCTTAAAGTAGCTGACTGGACTAATTAGAAAGGGAATTCAGATATGTTTGCATCAAAACGCAATGGGGAAAAAAATACAAATGCATGTGCTGGAGGGCAAGTAAAAAGTGGTGACGGCATCACTGGCACTATGTGAAGACTGTCAGCACCGATAAACTCACCATCTACAGTCACTCATGCATTGCCAACAAAAGATGCAGAACTGTGGGCAGCAACAGCCTCAGCAAACTCCAGTGTGGCTCTTGCAGGCCTATGAAGATCCTCCATTTTAAGCTAAACACATGTATTGCTTAGAAATGGACAACTACCAAAAGGAGAAAGAAGTAGTACACACTAGGGATGAGTGATGTAGACAATATCTCATGGTATTTCTGCGGTAATTATATAAATGACAATGTGGAAGTATGTTATTTAGCATTATCTTTATGGCTGCAAAATCCTTAGAGCCATGTAAATACAAACCTTAAAGCAAAACCACACTTAATCCTGATCATCAAATACTAAACCATACCAGGACAATCCCAAATTAAAATCCCAGTTAAAACGAAATATTTGCAGGATTCATAGCCAAACCCTTGGAAAAACAGAAACACGTCTTCTGTAAAAGCGCAAATAATGATAATTGTGTAAAAGTGTGATAATATATCGGAGCGGCGCGGTGGGGCAGTGGTCAGCATTGTTCCTTCGCAGCCGGAAGGTCCTGGGTTCGCGCTCCAGGTCGGTCACAGTGTGGAGTTTGTCCTGTTAGTGTGGGGGAGCTCCGGGTGATTGGCTACTCTACATCGCCCATAAGTGTAAGTGTGAGTGTGTGTGTAAAAGGTTGCCTGCCTTTTGCCCCAATGATAGATTGCCCTCCTGTTCAGGGTAAACCCTGCCCTGTCCTGCCCCATGACCTGGAATTGATAAGCAGTTTGGAAAATGGATGGATGGAATAATATGAACATCATCAGTGATGTTGTTAGTATCACAATATGACACATTTTTGTCATTAGAAGGAATAATGTCGGACATGGACATGACACAAGCTTCTGTTTGTGTTTGACCCAGATTAACATCGGTGCCATTCGTCTTGTAAGCATGACATTGCAGCAACAACAGTTTACATCATTTCAGTCTCAGTCTGGACAAACAGCCAGTCTTTTAAATAAGCACTGACACACACTCTGTACAGTGGATCAATGATCTTCAGGAGAGATCAATTACAAAGCCTGCAATTAAAGTAAGCACAGTTATAATCTAACCTATCACAGGAGAGAGAGAGACACTGAGAGAGAGAGAGAGAGAGAGAGAGAGAGAGAGAGAGAGAGAGAGAGAGAGAGAGAGAGAGAGAGAGAGAGAGAGTTTCATAATGTGCTGTCAGCAAACAACGATAAAATTATCAATATTAATTCACCAGCTGATAAGCATCACAACTACACTTGTCACAATACAAAAGGCGACATAAAACGGCTCAGTCAAAGACCAACTGTAATCCAGTAAAACCTCCACATCTCACTGTCACCATCAATTCCACGCACAACAGCAACAGCGCTCGTCCTTCATTTTATGCGAGAGATTCTCAGCAGGTTGCCGTCCATTTTCTGCACAAAATATACCTTTAATCCTCGACCAGCTATTATAGCGCGACGTTGTAAGACCAGCAGCTGAAATTTCCTCAGAGGACACGCTGGAGCGACATATTTTGATCTCTGCCTTGAGGTAACAGCACCGACTCTGACAGCGGCCGAAGAGCAACTGTTTTTTTCCGCACCCGTATTCCAGTTGGCCACGCCTTTCCGTTCTACAGTTGGCTAGTCACTCGCACCGCCCTAGAACACCGCTGATTGGTAAATGGCAAGCCAATCAAAACACAGGAGCACCGGCTGATTGGAAATGATGCACAATCCTAGCACAGGAGTACTGTCCGCTCATGAACTACTGGCCAATCCCAGCAGGGGACGACGCGGTCTCCGGAATAGAGGTGCGCAAACGAGCAGCGCGGTTACAGCGCCTTTCAGGTCGAGAGTTGAGTTAAATTTAAAGGCGAAACAAAACGATTATTTTTACTCCGACAAAAATCTCTAGGGAAACATCTGTCAGGTGCCCAGAAGGGACTTTCTCTGGATACAGGCGCATGGACAGTTGAGTTGAAGTCAGTAATTATTCATTGCTGTCACTCAGTTCTGTTTACATTTATAGTAAAATATTAATAATAAATTCGTGGTCACGTCTGACAATGTGTGGGAATGAGATCATTCTTGTCTTGGCCACTTTAGTAAGCTGGAGAGATAAAAAAAAAACCCTGGTCAAAATTAAGCAATTTCCTCCGGGATAATAAAGTTTTTCTGATTCTGATTCTAATTAAGTTATCATGTTCCCATGACTTAACGACTTATTAAGTCATGGCCTTGCGTTATAGAATTTAGTTTCCTGCATTAATAAGTTGTGACTGCAACATAATTATCTTTATCCAATACTTTATTAAGTCAAGGCGATGTGTTGATTAAATTGTACTAATACCAGAAAATGGTTGTAATTAGGGATGAACCGATACCACTTTTTTGGAAAACGAGTACGAGTACTTGCATTTCAGTACTCGCCGATACCGATAACGAGTACTTAATTAAAACATTATTTAAATTTACAGGTAACAGCTTTAGTCATATAATTTAACCAAAAAAACAAGGGACTAGTTTGGAATTAAGAACATTTATTTAAAATGAAAAGCATGTTGTATGCAACATATTACAGAATAAATAATTATTTAAAAAAAACAGTGACAGTGCAACTCAAGCATTTTTTTCAGTTTGTTGTAAACTTTGCCGCTTTGGACAACACAAGGGGCATTAATAAACTTCTTTGCTATTTAGTGCTCAATATTTGAATAAACTAACAACATCCATCAACATAGAACTGTGGCAGTCAGTGCAACTGAGGTAGGAATCAACATCAAATCTACTACGACTTACTTAATGGAGCCTATTTAGAAAAGGGTTTTTTTTAAAGAAAAGTAGATTTTCTGCATTATCAGCAGTCAGCCTGTTTCTGTTTTCATCTATAATGTGTGACACTGAGCTAAAAAGCCTTTCACTTTCCACACTGCTACATGGGGCTGAGAGGTATTTCTGGGCCTTTTTAGCCAAAGTGGGGAACCTGATTTTGTTTCGACACCGCAGACTGTCTTGGGGCCTCTCCGAGGTACGTGTTGAGCTCAATGGCAGCACCATTTCTTCAAATACAGTGTCCAGACTGCTGCTAGTGCTGGCCTGGGCCTTGAGGAACAGTTTAGCAGGAGGTTCTGCAGCTTCTGCCCGACTCCCCTCTGCCTCAGCTCTGGACATCATCTGCAGCTCCTGCTTCAGGTGCAGCTTGGCCTCCGGAGCAGAAGAAACGATCTTTATACCTGAACAATGAATGTATTAATATGTGGAAAAATAGGATTGATTTTAGTTTCCCCTAAACCATTGTCACAAATGCCAGCCATGTGGCTTTCTGGCAGTAATAAGGGAAATATATTTCATATTATATATATATTGTATACATTTGTACTTGTGTATTTTAGTTACAAAGTTATAATATTTCAGATGGAAATGAATCTTACATTTAGTACTGTAGTTTATCATTGAATACCTATAGCACACAGACTTTACCTTGGGTCAAGTATGGTGGAGATGAAGTACAGTGCCAGTGAGGTTGCTTTTTTTGTCCTGACGCCGTGGTCCTCGTCTGTTTCTCTGTTTAGAAGTCACACTAGCACATTCACAGCCGGGATCATCAGAGGCTAGTGCGTCGTAGCTGCTCACTTTTTTAGTTAGTTCCTCAAAAGGGGCAAGAATGGCAACAGTCTTCTCCATGAGAGCCCATTGGTGAGCGGTGAGATCAGGGATCCCACATGGTCAACCTCCGAGAGTGGCTGGTCACTGAATGCAATGTACTCGATAATTGCTTGTGTTGTTTTCATAGCACGTGGATTGTCTCTGGACATTTTCTCTCGTCTTGCAAGAGTTTGCTGCAGCATGGGTTGTGTTGGGTTAGAAGCCTGGGTAAACTATTTGTACTCTTTGTCGTGTTGGGATTTTAGGTGCTTGAGGGCTGGGGGTGGGCACTCGGCGTCTGTGATTAATGCCTTTCATGCCGTTCAAACATAGCCATTTCTCAGACCGTGGTATCGGTCCCCGGTATCGGGGGATTTTTAACAAGTATGGGTACTTTAGAAAATGTGGTATCGAGGCCAATACCAGATAACGGTATCGGTATTGGTGCATCCCTAGTTATAATTACGTTATGATCCACTTTGAGATTTCTGCTTTGCAG
>JBBIGC010023670.1:0-12543 GCA_037576955.1 Lepidarchus adonis | reverse complement strand
GTGTGTGTGTGTGTGTGTGTGTGTGTGTGTGTGTGTGTGTGTGTGTGTGTGTGTGTGTGCATGCGTGCGTGTGTGTGGCCTACTCTGTATGTAAAAGGAAGAAAAGACAGTAAATCCATAAAAACAACAGTATGTTTGTTTTATTACACATTATTACACATTAAGTATAAAAGCTGTTTAATAATTTTATAAAGAGAGCACACCAGCATAAAAGTACACACAACTATGCTAAATTATTAACACACCAGGGCTGTTATATACAGTATTTACTCTGTATCAGACTTTTCTTGGATTTGTTGATATTTGGGCTCAGGTTGGCCTTGATGAAATATTTCAGCTGCGTTTGTTTTAGTTAGATGCATTTCTTCATGGCAGCCAGCAACACCAAAACAATATGTCATTGATCACGTGAGCTTGTTTAAAAAAATACAAAAATATGTTAAATATATGTTAAATGAGCCTTAAAAGACAGAAAATATTTATTCCCAGCTTTAATTACTCAATGCAACATTTAACATCCAACTGAAAGATCACAGCTATAGTTCAGAAAAATGATAAATTAAATAGATAAATAAATAAATGAAAAACATGACATAATGAGATTAATAAAGGATTTATGTGGTCAGTTTTGCTGTGTGCTTCGGGTCTTTGTTGTGTTAAAAGGTTCTGCCCATCTTCAACTTTCGGGCAGTTTTTCTTCAAGTATTTGACAGTATTTTTCCCCATCCATTTTTCTTTCTACCCTATCAAGAGCCTCAGGTCCTGTGGCAAAGAAACACCTCCACAAATGGGTGCTGCCACCTCCGTGCTTTACTGTAGGTAAGGTGTGTTTTGGATGGTGAGCTGCATTGCATTTCCACCAGGTGTAGAGTTTGGTATTGAGGCCAAATAGTTTGATTTTGGCTTCCTTCTTGTAAAGCGTTCTGGTTAATGTGGCATTTATTGAGAAGTGCCTTTTTCCTTGCAACCCCCTCGAACAAGCCACAATTGTTGAGCACTTGTGAAACCGCTCTTTGCCATAAAATCCTGTAACTCCTCCAAAGTGGCCTTTGGCCAACACCACTCCTCTCTTACCAGGTTCCTTCTGGCCGGATCCAGGGAGGGTCCTGGTAATATCAAGCACTTGCCACTTCATTATTATGGACTTTACTGTGCTCCTTGGGAATCATAAAACCTTTGAGATTCTTTAGTATCTATCTCCTGCCTTATGTCTGCCCACAACTCTATACCTGAGATCTTTTTGAAAAGTGGCTTCCCACCCAAAGTCAGTTTGCAACTGCCAATCAAGGGAATGCTCCAATGACAGCTGCTTTTATGCTTCACTCATCACACTGTATAACAGGTGGAAGCCAGTAACCACGGTCTGCAATGGTAATTGTGGTTACTTACACCTGATTCACGTTGCAAAAATTGTTTTGAGTAAGTAAAGCTGGAAAAAAATAGGTTTGTGTTTTCATTTAAGGCTGTAAAGGAAATAAAAAATGGGAACATTTGGAAGTGATTCTTTTCTATACGTTGGTATATATACAGTGCCTTCCACAATTATTGGCACCCCTGGATAAGATGTGCTCTTAGGCTTCTGATAAATAAATGCCAATACTCCAACAAGGTTCCTGGGAACTTTGACGGAAAAACAGCCCCACAGCACCACAGATCCTCCACCATACATTTTTACAGTAGGAATGAGGTGATTTTCTGCATACTTATCCCTGAACAGTTTGTTGCTAAAACCTCATCTTACCAAAGCACACAGTCTTTGCACTCAGTACTGCTTAGCATATTCCTAACGTCTACGTTTGTAACTATAGTTATAACTGTCTCCCAAACAGCTTGTCTGCATAAATATAGTATATAGTAAATATAGCATATAATGGTTGTCATGGAGACTTTGTGACCCCAAGATAATTTTCTTGGTGCAGTTCTCTCTCTAACAGTGAGCTTTGGAGAATTTTTTACTTCTCTTAACATTCTCTTCACTTTGTGTGGTGGCAAGATACATTTAGGTCCAGCCTTGTTTGTCACCTTTCCAGCTGTTTAAAACATCTTTATTATTCATCTGACTGTAGATACAGGCAGGTTTAGGCGAAGAGTGACTAAGACTCGGTTTCATGTCATATTTACCATGTTATATAGATAAACAGAAAGTAATTAATTACTAATTAAAAGTTCCTGTTTATTCTTTACTTATAAACTAATGTGTGTGTGTGTGTGTCTGTGTGTGTGTACACTCGCTCTTATTAGGTTCAAATGCTTATTAACAAAAACCGATAATCAGCCAACACAGAACATGTTGAATCTTGAAGCAGATGGGCAACTACAGCAGAAGACAACACCAGGTGCCACTCTTGTCAGCTTACAGGAAAATGCAACAACAAAGTGCACAGACTCACCAAAAATGGACAATACATGTTTGGAAAAATATTGCCTGGTCTGAGGAGTCTTGATTTCAGATGGTAAGATTGCATGGATCCATCCTGCTCTAGGTTAGTGGTGGGGGAGATTTTCTTGGCACACAAGATGCTGGGTTGACTGTGGACTTCAGAAAACACAGTGACCAACATCAGCAGATGACATGGCCCCAAATCAGACTGTGGAAACTTCACACTCGACTTCAAGCAACTTGGATTCTGTGCCACTACACTCTTCCTCCTGGATTATATGCAAACTTTACATTCATCATTGACTCTGGGCACTGAGCAACAGTCCAGTGCTTTTTCTCCTCAGGTAAGACACTTCTGACATTTGTAGCCTGTGTCTAGGATTCGTCTGTGACTCCAGGCATTGAATTTTGGGTTTTATGTATGTATGAACACATATATATGTATGCATGTATACAGGTAGTGCAGGTTAGCTTTCATTTTGTCCTATCTGCATATCTGTACGTATTTGTTATAGTTTTAGCCCCACCTAAATTTTGTCCTTTGTCAGTGTCTGCTGCAGCTGTCCATCATTCTTCAACTCTGCCCATCCCCAGGTTTTCTTTATGTTTTAACCCTCTGTGCTGCTTGTCACCTTGCCTGTGTTCCTTGTTCTGCCTTGGGATTTATGTTTACTTCATGTTAGCTTGTATTTACGTCCTGGTTTATCCTCAGTGTTTTGTTACCCAATAAACCTTCTCAAACTGCATGCCCCTGCACTCACTTCCACCAAGAAAACCCTTACACAATGTGACTCAAGGAAAAATAATTAAATGTAGTAAAAAATATAGTAATTTCTAAAAAGAAAGCAAGAATTTATAAGTAGAGAATTGAAAAGAACAAATTGCAAAAGAAATAATGCAGAAATAAAATGCTTATTATGACAATAACAGTGGGATATAAGAAAGAAGGCAGAGCTAATAAAACAAAGTATAAAACTAAAAGTATAAAAATACAAATAATAAAATAATAATAAATTCACAGAAAGCTAGGCTAAAAATGCTTTTAAAATGGGTATTGTTGGGGCCTGATGAATATTAACCGATAAGCATTTTAAAATATTCCATAAAGAAAGCTGCTACAGGATTTTTAATTAATTATTATTAATAATTATTTTAAATTACAAATAATAGTGGAAATGTATCATTAGTGAAATTATCATTTATGCCTAGTCTTGGTCTTGGACAAAGGTGGTCTTGGCTACAGTTCTATAATGCACACACACACACACACACACACACACACACACACACACACACACACACATTTATATTTAAGTAAAGGAACTTTTAAAATGATCTTATGAGCATAAACATCTCTCAGCCTCTGGTCTTTGGGAGCACAACCATGCTTTAGTGTAGCTTAGACAACCAGTCCAAAAGGGGCATCTCCTGCCGAGCGTGACTGATGACTGACGGAAGGTGATTGATGTTGTTCATCACCCTCTAAGGGCGTGAGTGTGTGTGTGAACAGAGAAATTGGAAAATGGACAGAAGTTTGTACTTGCTGCTGTCATAATGCATGAAGCTTTAGAGATATGAGGCCTTTGACAGAGTTGCTGTGAGTTTGTGAGGTTAAACAGAAGATGCTGTGATGGAATTGTTCTTGTCATGAGGAACTTCGCTAATGTAATGAATGACATCTAAATGTCTTAATGTGGACATACGGACGAGCATCACAGCCCACTCTCTCCACCCACTCAGTTCCTCAACCGTGAAAATGTACAATTGACCTGAATCTAATGTTATACTTCTGCCAGTCCTGCTTTATACCTGGCCTGTCCAGTTACCAGCCCAGCTACAGTGCAGCAAATAGGTCAGCAGTTTTAACCCCTGAGATGTCTAAAGTTTTGTTTGTTTGGAGTCCAGATTTTTCTTATTTAGCTAAATGCTGGAACCTTCAAAAACTTTAACCCACTCAAATCATATGTAGAACCCCTATAATAGTAATTTTCGGTGCTCACAAAATAACTCCACACACAGGCATTAATGTCTAAATTGCTGGCAAAAAAAAACTTAGCATAAGTAAAAATGTCCAAATTGTGTCCAAAGTGTCAATATTTTGTGTCTGCCTTAACTCTTTGGGCCATGGAGTTCATTAGAGCTTCACAGGTTGCCACTGAAATCCTCTTCTGCTCCTCCATGACAACATCACGGAGCTGTTGGATGTTAGAAGCCTTGTGCTCTTCCACTTTCCATTTGAGGATGCCCCACAGATGCTCAATAGGGTTTACCTTTCCATCACAGTACCCTGTGTTTGTGGTCATTATCATATAGGAATACTGCCCTGCGGACCAGTTTCCAAAGATTGGAATCCTGCTCTGCTTTAGTTGTCAAAGTACATGTTGGCATTCATGGTTCCCTCAATGAACTGTAACTGTGCCGGCAGCACTCATGCAGCACACAAACCATGACACTCCCACCACCATGCTTGACTGTAGGCAAGACACACTTGTCTTTGTACTGCTCACCTGGTTGCCACAGCACACACTCAACACCATCTGAACCAAATAAGTTTATTTCATCAGACCACGAGACATGGTTCCAGTAATCCATGTTCTTAGTCTGCTTGTCTTCAGCAAACTGTTTGCGAACTTTCTTGTGCATCATCTTTAGAAAACGGGGATAACAGCCATGCAGAACAATTTGTTGCAGTGTGTGGCATATGGTCTGAGGACTGACAGGCTGACCCCCCACCCCTACAACCTCTAGTCTAGGCCAGCTTCATGTAGAGCAAAAAAAAATGTTTCGGATCCTCAGAGGGTTCTGTGCCATTAGGTTCCGTGTTGAGCATCCATTGACCTGTATGAAACGGCAAATTTAAGACACCTGCTCCCCATTCACACCTGATACCTTGTAACACTAACAAGTCACATGACACAAGGGAGGGAAAATGGCTAATTGGGCACAATTTGGAAATTTTCACTTAGCGGTGTACTCACTTTTGTTGTCAGTGTGTTGATTTGTTTTGAGGGGACAACAAAGTTACAGACTTATACAAGCTGTACACTGACTACTTTTCATTGACAGCTTTCATTGTCATATCTTTAGTGCTGTCCTATGAAAATATAAAATAGAATATTCACAAAAATTTGAGGGGTGTTAACGTTTTTTGTGAGAAACTGTACTGTAATGGGCAAAATCTTAGTCAATTGTGCAAATTGTTTGTTGCCTTTTTTCTGCCAACAAAAACACAAGTTATCATTAGTGTAACTGTTGTCATTATACTGATTATATAGTTTAAAAGTTTGCAAGACCACATTTATGATTAAGAGTTTATTCAGGTTGCAGATTTTGTATATGGTTTAATTTAGTGATAATATTGGAACTGTTATTTTGAAGGTTCATAGGGCTGAACGTAGAGATGCACTTCTTTCTTCTTAGTAATGTAGTAGCAAGCAGCTGTTGCATGCAGACAATGAGGTATTTATTCTTGTTTATGTGCCTTTTTCTTCAGTATAATTTAATTACACATGCTGTGCATATAAGCTAAAAGACTAAAATTGTTTTTTGTGTTTTTTGTGAATTCTTTGTGTTTAGGTGAAGCTTCACATAAACCAATAGCAAGACAAACCTTTCTGCCTGTGCTTAGAGGGAACTACAATTAGAACAAATGTAAAGAAGCAAAAAAAGCAGTAAAAAAAAAATCTAAATGTGTGTGCTAAAAGTAGTTATGTATGGGATCTGGTTTAAAACAGCACAGGTTTGTCGATTCCCCTTGATGCCTCCAGCCAACGTTTGGATGTCTTAAACTTTCGCAGCAGCACTTTAACTACTTTAACCACAGACTGAGCCCAAACCAGGTATTTGTTTGTTACCAAAAATGATTCCTGGCTTCCATGAGGAGAACTCTGGAAATGGTAACCAAACACATTGACAAACATGTACTTTTCAGTGTTTTCATTTAATTTTATTAAATTTTATTTATTAAAGATTCAAGATTAAGAGAGGTTTATTGTCAATACAACACAATACACACTAAACAGTCTTTCAAAATGTCGTTTCATACAGTCCCCCACCTTGGTGCACCTGTAAAGAAAGTGTAAGGTAAAAAATATATAAAATATGTACAAATATACAAATTTAAGTGTTTTTCAGTAGAAAAAGCTCACAAAGAGCTTTCCGATGATATATATAACTCAATTTTGACCAAAATGTCACTTACGCCCTTTTGGCTCTCAGCCCTCGATATGCTGGGTGTGGTTTGAGCAGGTTGAGTTTTTGAGGGTGTGTTTCCAGGGATGATTTGCATCGCCATAGATGTCTAGTGATTCCATCATTGCTCTAGTGTTAAATAAGCAAAGTTGGACTCCAGTCTTGGTTGATCAACTACATGTGGGGTATGTAAATGTTTGGCCAAACTATTCCTTCAAGGAGATATGAGAGATTTCATTGTTTAGGTACAGTTCATTGTTTTTCATGTATTAGGTTTTGGACTTAATGTGTAAATTAACACCAGACGATACATTCCAGAGCTGGGCAAAAGAAGACTGATACGTAACACACACATACACATGCACACACACAGCTTTAATGAGCTGCCTCTCTGAATGTCCTCCATTAGTACAGGCTGATATGGCAGTGGCTCGTGGAGCTCCTGTCCGCAGTAATTAGACGGGCGTCTACTCCGCGAACAGCCTTATGTGAAAATCCTCCAGATGTGATAATTCCCTCTATCAGATAGAGATATTAAGTATGAGTCATTTCAATTATGGCCCGCTGCTTTACGCTGCCGCACAGCAGCTCAGAGATATCAAAGAAGCTTCAGATGGCCCCGATGAAATTATCCTCACCCATTTCAATAAACACATATGCAGAATTTTGTCAAATAAGAAGAAAATGGGGGAAAAAATGTGCTATTTCTGTGATTGGTTAAGCTGCGGTAGCAGGGTAATGACCTCATCAGTTTCTTTGCTGGCTCTGATGGAGAAAGTCATTGTATCTACAAAGAGTGTACAGGTCAGCTTCAAAAACAGCGAGATGTAATCCCCCCCGACCACACACACACACACACACACACACACACACACACACACACACACACACATAGAGTAAAGCCTGACAGAAATGTGTTCATTAATTCCTTTGCAGATGGAGTCAAACCCCAGGCTTCACCGAGCTGACCTGAACTTGAGGATCAAACGAGTGTGTGTGTGCATGTGTATATATATAGTGGTTGCCATGTCCACAGATGTCACTATCAGTAAAAACAGAGGTAGAGAAGGAGAGCAGGCAAATGACAGGCCAAACCTGATGACGGCAAAAAAAAAATAGGAAAACGGGAAAAAAAGACAAATGAACAATGAAAGAAATGCTGCGTTACTGAAAGAATCTGTTGTTTTTCTGAATCAAGCAGTTCCATTACTGGAGTTCTCTTCATTAGCTGATGTAAGTCACAGAGACAGATAGAGAAGTCGTGACATGGAGTCTTTGTTTATCCATTTATTTCTTTATTGGATTGTTTCTTTTCCTCTGACAGATCTGGGAGACAGTGATGTTGCCCTGAATAGAACAGAGCAGCTGGGTTATAGAAATATAGTTTTTATTTATTCCTTCTTTTTTGGCAGTAATTACTGCTAGGTTGGCATACCATCCTTCAGTGCATAAATCTCAAACGCATTTCTACCCAGTAACCAGGTCTCAGCCTGTCACACAACAGTTGCTTTCTCCAAGATGTTTGAAGTCAGTCACCACCTTATTACGAACTGCTTCTAAATCACTGCCAACACTAAAAGTAGAATTTATCATGGCGACACCACTTTCTGGATTTCATTTACAACCCTTTTTGAAAATCTTCTATTAGATGAACTCAATACAATTAGGAAGCTGATCTTAATAATATAACTAAGTTGGTATAATATAATGTATGTATGGTAGAGAACCCATACATTTTTTTTCTGATCAGTAGATCAAAATCAAAGCACTTACATTGCTGTTCTGCACACTTTTATGTATGTCACAACAATGTAGCTGTAGTCTAGGTCAGTGGTCCCCAACCACCGCGCCCCAGACCGGTACCGGGCCATGGAGCATTTCATTTCATACCGGACCGGTAGTGGGCCGTAAAAAAAAGAATTTTTTTTTTAATACTATCTCAATCCATAGAGACATCAACTTTGGCGGTATTCTGGATGAAAGTAATGTCAGAAAACTCTAAGATTGCCACAACAGCACTGAAAACTTATTCTAAAAGGTTTTGTTTATGCGTTACCATAGTGACCAGAGCGTGTGTGGAGCAGAGGAGGACGTTACTCTGATCGTTGTTAGTGCATTTCAGGAGGACGCTGCTAATAAAGTTACATAATTACACAGTGGATTCACGTTTATTATTATATTTACAAAATACCACAGTTTTTGAGCTAGTTGTATCATTTTATTTTGTTGTTTTAATCCGCGACACCTTAAATACTGGTCTGCGAAAAAATTGTCTGACATTAAACCGGTACGTGGCGCGAAAAAGGTTGGGGACCTCTGGTCTAGGTAACATTTCTCAAGTCCCGCAATTGTTTTCCTCCATTCCCTAATGTTTACAGACTGTTGTTAAGAGAAGAGGGGATACTACACAGTAGTAAACATGGTTCTGCCCCAACTTTTGAGAGAGCAATCAAATTAAAAATGACCTCCTATATTCTTTAAATGGAACACTATTTCAGTTTAAATATATTGTATGGAGTTTCTGTGTTTTTGTTGTGAATAAATCATGTGTGTAGCAAATAATTAAATTTTGTTTTGCTTACACAGCATCCAACTTTTTTAGAGTTGTGGTTTGGTGTGTTTATACTGTATACTGTGTGTATGTGTGTGAATATCCAATATGTAGTTTATTTTACCATCCTGAATATTAATTGCTATGTTAGATTTGTCAGGGGACAAGTAGAGTAGGGGAGAGTGAGGAAAAGAGAGTGCACACATTGTTTTATTGCTCCAGAGCCTTTTGCTTTTGTCAAAGTAAAGGTTTGACTAACTTATTGTAGCTAGAGTTCATCCTGTCCATGCCTCCAAAGACAAAAGGGGGACTTTATATTGTTGTATCACCATTAAGGAGCAACCATGGCCTAAATGTTAGACAAGTGGGTTTGTGGCTGAAGGATCTTTGATTCAATTCGCTGAACCAGCAGAAAAATGTGGAAGGGCAGAGTGAATGAACAATGCCCTTTCTCCCTCTACACCCATGACTAAAGGGCCAGGCACCTAACCACAACTGCTTCATAGGTGTGTTAAGTGCTCACAGCTGTCGGTGTATGTGTATACTCATCAAAATTATGCTCATGAAAAAGAATACAGTTACAAGAACACTTGTCAGGAGGAACCAATACTCTATGGCTCGTTTAGTTCCACAAGTATGCTAGCTGCAATCAATATAACAGAAGAGAGTTTGTGAGTGGTTGAATTCAGCGAGTGAGACCTGGAATAAAACAGAAAAATGCCCTCTCTTCATTAATATGGTAATTTTTTTTGCAATGGATCAGTGGAATCCAGAAACAGCGAAGGCAGGGCAAGTGAGAACAGTGAAGTTAGCTAACATTAGATTATAGTAATTCTATCATGAAATGCAATGTTGTTTGAAGTGGGTTTCTGGTAGATTTGTGATATAAAACCATAATAATGCAACACTGGCTTCCAATCAGATACAGAATTGAGTTCAAAGTCAGTCAATGGTTTGGGCCCAAAATATATTTCTATGATGTTTGAGGATTACCAGCCTTGGCGTCTCTTAGATCAGCAGGAGCGGGTCAGCTAGTTGTGCCCAGAGCAGTAACTAAACAGGGTGAAATGGCATTTAATCACTAAGAGGCCCAATGCTGGAACCAGCTACCAATGGAAATAAGATCTGCTCCAACTGTTGCCAGTTTTAAAATGAAATTAAAAACTTTTATCAGTATCTTTTGTTTTGTGTTTGATACATTTTTATCATTCCATTTTATTCTCTATGCTTGTTTTATGCTTGCTTTGATTATCACTTTTATATTCTTTTTTCTCTATGGCTTTTCTTTTTATGCTTTTATCTTGTATTATTTTATATCTTTATATTTTCCTTTTAACATTTATAACCTTTATAAATAAACTTGCCTTGCCTTTTGAATATTTATGGTTAAGGTAAGAGTTGGGATTATATGGTTGCTGTCTATATTGCCACTGGTATGAAACTGCTGCTCTGCAACTCTTTGGTCACACAGGCTTGTCCTTTATCTTGTAAATAAAACAGGGGGCAAATCAGAGAATAAAATGCAATATTAAGTAACACATTCTCCGATTTTAGTGTGACAGGTGATATTCTTGAAGGGATAAAAGAAATGTCAGGTGTGTTCTTTTTATTGATGTCAGCTGACATATTGTTTTCTCCTCTCATCCAGAGTGGTCCTTTAAACTAAGACCTATGACTTACTGAAAAAAGATGTGAAGACATTGAACCCATCATTATTCCCAGAGCTTTTTTAAAGAAACCGTTACCCATGGCCATTACTTAACATGCTTTGAGGAAAACAAAACATAAACAAAACATTTTGTATATCCTGATACCCATGTTGGAGTGTTGGGATGAGCAAAAGAGAGAGAGACTGAAAGGACAATTATGCTCACTTGAAATCTAATGGCAGCTCTGGCATCACAGGGAAGTCATGTCATGCTCTGATGATATAGCTATTATGTAGATGGTAGCAGCTCTTAAATACATACTTAAAAGCATTTGCTTCAGACGCATGGGTCAATCTGCCATCAGGGCAACTTGTATTCCTTATATTCAAGAAATAAATCAGAAAAACGTTTGCATAAAACCTTGCCCTCTTATGCATAAGAAGAGATAGGAATTGTATCTAGGAAGTTGTCAGTGAAACAAACAAGAAAAGTTTTTCGGATTTATTTATTTGACGGTATGCTTTAGCCTAGAATGCCGGATGGATTGGGCTTTTTAAGGTTGCTGGGCTTTTTAAGGTTGCTGGTGTGTTTTTGTGTTTTGTATATCACATTTTAAATCGGTTTTGCTATCGTTTTGGGGCTCTAGCCATTTTCCAAACAGTTTATCCATTTCAGGTGGTGGGGAAGCTGGAACGAAGTCAGGGTTTACCCTGAACCAGAGGCCAACATATCACAGGCCAACATAGTGACTGACAGCCATTCACACACACGCTCACACCTTTAAGCAATTTGGGAGTTTGGTTGACAGTTTACTGTTGCAAAGCCATGGATCAAACTTTTCACCTATATCCAAAGACAGTGATGCTTAGGTAACATATAGATTCTGTTTTGTTTATATATAGCCATGTAAAAGCCAAAAGGGCTTTATTCTTTACTTTCTTTCTTTCGAAAGTACCAGTCTGCCTGTAACTCCCCGCTTCCTTGTGAGACCAGCATCCCATGGAGATCAGTTCTGCCCCAACTCTTGCCAGTTTTAGCAAGAAACTAAAAACAGCTTTATTGTCCACAGTCTTTAGATAAATGGAGGGTCTAAATTTTTATCTTTAATCTTTTATAGCATTTTTTTTATCATGTACCTTTATCTGTCTTTTTTATACTACATTTTATTTAATGTCTTGTACTTTGATTTTATTATTACATTTTATGCTTAATGTATCTCTAAAGTACATTGAATTAGACATTATTTGATGTAAGCTAATGTAAATAAATTTGCCTTGTTTTTTTCTTTGACATATTGTCTAATATTGCTAACAATATGTCAAGAGGTTGCTAACAACTCTGGGTTTATATTTAAGAGTTATTATGTTCCTTTATATGGACAAGAATAACTATTTCCCACATCCTCCATGTTTTTCATTCCTTTCCTTCTTAACAATGACTTAACATGACATGATTTGATACTATAAAATGTCTGAGTATTAACATGATGTAACGATAATCCACCTTACAGTACTCTATACCTGAAAGCAGGAAAGTGACATGCTAGTGTAAGATGGAACTCCCGAACATGCTTTGAATTTTCTGAACTGTCTAAATGAAGAAAGTTGACTTTGTCCAAATTACTGTACATACAGTATCTATAGATATTGTATTTCACAGGTTCAATCATTTGATATTGTTGTCATAACAACTATATTGCAGTGTGTGTGTGTGTGTGTGTGTGTGTGTGTGTGTGTGTGTGTGTGTGTGTGTGTGTGTGTGTGTGTGTGTGT
>JBBIGC010023661.1:0-12544 GCA_037576955.1 Lepidarchus adonis | reverse complement strand
ATATAGGGATAATCATACTAAAATTATTATAAACTATAATTATAATTTAATATTATATATCCATACATTTCATATATCACTGTAGAACTTAACAAATAAAAGCAGGAAATTTTAAATTGTCGTTATTATTTTTTAATTCAAATTATGAACAGGCTGTTTAAACTGCTATATGTAGATGACGGGCACTAGGACCCAGGCGGAAGATACATCCCACTGCTTGTTAGAGTAGTCTCTGTGAGGCGCTAGCATGAGTGCTCGCGTGAGAGACAGAGTGTGTTCACTCCGCTCCGCGCTCAGCTAAAGTTTTTTATTTTCGTAATAATCAAATGTTTCCGCGTCGCGCAACACAATGAATCAATTATGAAATTCATTGCCAACTCTTCTAGTAATCCATTTGTTGTTGCAGCCCTATCTGTGTGTATCTTTGGGTTTTTGTGCATCTTGTGGTCGCGCTCCGTAGTATCGTGAGCAGCCCAACTAATCGATAACCTGCATTCGTTGACAACAAATTTCATTATCGATAATTATCGATTTTATCGATTAGTTGTTGCAGCCCTAGAAATTTACATTAAATTTCTCGACGAAATATTTGGATTATAATAAGTGTTAAGACCTGTGGTAAACCTGGTGAAAGTACAAAAAACAGCAGGAAAAGTGTAATTTATTTATTGTTTCGAAATATTAATTTAACTTAAATCACCTGTATATGTATAATGAACAAAACAAGCACATGAATTTAGGTAAAACAAGCTTTGTTTTGTAATTGTTTTGTGTTGTAATCTTCCTCTCTCATTCTGTATAGAACAAATCTGTGATGACTGCCGGATCAGTGAATTGGGGTTTAATATTTGTCTTACGCAAACAATCTGTGTAACCACGAAAGCATTGTTACCCACTGTAAGAAAGCACTGAAGATTCATGCATCAGGCAAACCAATGGCAAGATGCTTTCACCACATTGGGGTCAACCACAACACAATAAAAAATAAAAAGCTTTTTAAAATAAAAAGCATGCACAATGGACTTAAACAGTACCATTGGTTAATAAACTACATTTTTGTTCTGGAGAAAGATGGAGAGCATGTTCTGAGGCTCTCAGTTTAGTATGTTAAAGCAGCAGGAATACTGTGAACTGAGCTGGAGTAAAGCGTAGAAAACTATTAAGTAAGCTCCTGAAAGTCAAAAGTAGGCATTTGCGCAAGATTTAAAAAAAAGAAAAGAAAACTTGCTTTGTACATTGTAATTATATTATTAAAGTTAAGCATTCATATAATCATTCTGCAGTCTGTACATTAATTACATTGTTTGTGTATGTTGTATGAAGCCTAATGCAAATATATGTTATATGTCATTTAAGTTGTGAATAATGAAACATATGAATGGCCTGACTTTTCATTGACTGCACTAAACTCTTATGAAGGTATAATGTATGTGCCATACAGCATATCAGTGTAGTGTACAGATTATAAGAGTATAAAGAGACATTACAATAATTGGACTGAAAGCATTCAATCTTAATATATGTTCTATAAATCAGCATTAAAATCTTTAGAGTTCATAAAAGTTTTACAGTTTGTAAATGTTTCCCAGTCACAAGTCCTGAAGGTTGAGCTTCATATCAGTACTTATTCTGAGGTGTGTTTCCAGCATTTCTTCAAAAAAGTGCAACTGAACCTGCAGCTAAAAGACACAGGCAAGTCTGCAATATTACATAAAGAATGAAGCATTTAAATGCACTTTTGGCATACTTCTAAATACAAGTATTACATATGTGAATACAGTAATAACACATGTTGTGAATATAAATTAAAACTGTGATGTTTTTCTAATGAAGACTTTATAGATGCTTTAAGAATGTTCAATGTATGATTAAATGTGTTCTATGAATGCTTTATTGATGCGTCATAAATGTACTCTGAAGGTGCACTTCATGTAAATCATTAACATTAAAATACAGAGCAAAGTATTTGATGTATCTCGGTTTGTTCCATGTGTGATGTACTTCGCTTTCAGGTTTCACTTTTCTGCCCCATCAAAGCGAACAGCTCGCTCCCCGGCCCATCCAGAAAGATCATAGCACATGTGGGTTTTGTACCACTTTCGTGTTTCGCGCCTCTGCATGCTCCCCCACCCATCCAAAAAACTCTCGTAGCGCATGCTCGTTTTATACTTGACTAATAGCGGAGAGAAATGAATCTGTGGAGATCAATGAAAGCCCACGCAATTTCAGAGACATTAATTGGAGATGGAGACGGACGAATCGGTTATTTTTGTTATTGATTTATAACTGCATTATTTATAACAGTTATTTATCTTCAGTTTAAAATAAAGTGTGTGTTATATTAAACTTTGGTTTAAAATAGTCTTTGTGATGTTAAAAGCTGGTTTAAAATAAAGAGTTCTGTGTTAAACTTTTGTTTAAAACAAAAGCCTTTACTAAGTTTAACTTTGGCTTAATTTATTATATTGCTGTAATTGAATCCAGTGATTTAGAGGAAATTTCAAGGTATCAAGATATATATTGTGTATTGCAATATAGCCTAAATATATTGTGATATTATTTTTATGCTATATTGCTCAGCCCTATAGCTATGGTGTATCTTGTATTGTTTTCTTATTTATTTTTTTGCTTTACTTACAGTTTCTTTAATGGTCTAAACACCTACAAACCATTGAGTGAATGGTGAGTGAAGTAAAACATTTGGAAAAACAAACCTTTGAAGTTACATAATGTTTGGAATGTTCCTTTTGTTTTCCTGTTAAGTATGTGAATATTTAAGATTCAGTTAAATGTTTCCTTTGTAGAAATTCAACAAATGCATATCATTTTTTTTAATCTAGCAAAAGAATTTTTGGCACAAATCTTCATGGCCCCTATTCTTTGCATTTTTTTTTCTTCCAGTCCCATGCCCAAAAAGCACAAACCAGGAACAATGTCATTACAATCAACATTTTACTGATTTACAATAGTTTAGGTTGTTCATCTTCATTAGACCAAAACAGCCACATCTCTCTTGCTGTGTCATTCCATTTCCAATATCCTCTAAACACCAGATATAAAAGATTCTCCGTTTTACTTTTAAGTTTCCATAACTGATAAAAAGCATTTTTTTTAGTATTTGGCCAGTGTTAATCAGTAATAACAGTTTCATATACATAAAATGTTTTACCACCAACATATCTGGAGAGGATCTCAGATAAAAATTAAGTGAATCTGATGCTGATTTTTAATATAAGTATGTTGAAATTTATTTGTCCTTTGTAGAATAATTTACAGATATTTACACAAGTTTACACAACTGATGAAAAAAGACATGGTCCAGCTAGACAATGAACTGCCAGGAACTGCCTGTTTCCATATGTTGGCTAGAAGGAACATAGTAGAACTTAAAAGACAGTCCATCATTTGGTCCCATATGAAAAAATAACATGATTCAGGAGGTAAGGGGTCCTGCGCATTTTACCTATACCACTTGTAAAGCCTTCCAGTTGTAACTGGAAACATGGAGAAATGGCTAGCTAAACCTATTTGGTAAAAGCAGCTGAAAACTATGGCCAAGCAGATGATTTCTACTAAATAAAACAAGGAAAAACACCAACATTTAAAAAAAAAAAAGGAAACAATGGGGAAAAAAAGTAATGCAGCAAGTTAATTTGAGGCGTATTAGGTGCAATTTTACATACAGTATTGCAATGTATTATACTAAAACAATTTTGCCTTTTAATTTGTCAATAATTGTGTTCTCACTTATTTCACATGGAAATTGTGTAAACATTTGAATAAAAAAGCATTACTTTTTTTCATTGTCAGTAAAAAAAAAAATTTAATAAATAAAAATCATGATATATGTTTCACTGAACAGTCCTTTCATACACCATGATTAAAGGATAAAGGTTAAAGGTAAGTAACGTGTCAGAAACTTAATAGGATTTCAGAGTTTCCATTTGTAACTATGACTTAAAATTTCTGTTCAACCTTTCAACACATTTACCCATATTCTTCTAGGACATGAAGGCAGAATGAAACAACAGCGCTAAAAAATGAACTGGTAAAATACAGTGTCTGGCCAAAAGTCACACAGTCTACAATTTAATTGGGCTGCATTTAGTTTTGATTATGCTGCATTGTGGCGTAGTTTGGACAATCATATGGCATTTCACAATTATTTCCAACATTTATTTATTTTCAACAGAAAACTGCACCACATTTTGGAATAGTCTTTGTCATGGTTTAAAACTTAGAAGGTATTCACTACATCAGTCACAGTTGTGTACTGTAAGTCACAATCATGCTGATTCATTGATACCTAGACTTTGCAAAACCTCAAAGGGCATGCAGTGGTATCTGGCACCAATAATTCAGTCCTTGGACAGTTGTGAGAGGGGTCCATGAATCAGACTAGTTTGTCCAGCACATCCCACAGATAATAAACATTTTAAACTTGTTTACCATAAATAATGTAAAAGTCGAATGGCATTAATCTTAAAATGCATGTCTTTCATAAGTCTAAAAAATGCCCAAATATGGGAAGAAGGACTTTATTAAACTTTTTTCTAACATAATTATATAAGTTAACCAATGCCTTAACATTTAAGAACTGTCGCTAACCATAAAATAGATTTTTTACTTGATTACATGATTTCTGCATTTAAGAGGGGAAAAATTAAAATTGCTTGCCTCAAGCTGTAGGAAACCTGTCATGTTCCTCAAACCACTCCTGAACAAATTTTGTATCATCACTGACATTAGGGACTACTAGGAAGCCATGAATGGGAGTTCTATTTTCTGCAACAATGTACAGGTAGTTGGTAACGTGAAAACAACATCCACATGAATGCAAGGAACCAATGTTTCCCAGATGAATATTGCATGGAATATCACACTACCTCTGTTGCCTTGTCTTCTTCCAATAGTGCATCATGGTGCCACTCCTTCCAGGTGAGCAAGAAACACACAGGTGTTGCAATGACGTACTGTATGTATAAAACACATTATTCACCATGGTCCCAGTGTTCTGACACCATAATAATAATCTGTTTTCAGCCTTTTATTTTGCAGTAGTTCTTCTGGTGAATCAGACCAGATGAGCTAGCCTTTGTTCCCTACTTGCATTAACAAGCCTAACATCATTCTTGGACCACATTTGGAAAGCACCGACCAATGCACTCCTAAGTCATTTTGGAGATAATTTGACTCAGTCATCTAGCCATTACAAATGACTCCTGTCACTCAAATCCTTATTCTTCAGGAACTTACTGTTCACCCCTCCTACCTGAAACTTAACACTGTTAAAAGACAATCAATGTTATTCAGTTTACCAATCAGTGGACTTATTGTTGTGGCTTATAGGTGTAATCACTACAGTAATTATCAAAAAATCAACTCTTAAGTGTGTGTTTATTTAAATCTAAATCACAACTTTTTCCTTTGCTAGGCAGTGGACAAAGGCTGATGAGGGAACAGGAACTCCTCTATAAAAATTAAGTTCTCTTGGTCTCAAATGAAACACCCTTTTTAGAAGTGGACGCTTTTTAAATGCTATAACAACTGATCAAGCTTTTTTGACAGTTTACAATATTTTCACATTTAAAGTCTAATATAGACTAATTAAAACAGATTAATACAGAGAAAATCAATTTTTAAAATTCTCCATTATAACTTAATACTGCTGCAAGTCTCCATGTGAGCAATCAAGAAGGCAAAGTGTGTGCAATTTTGATTGCTCTCAAGTGATTCTAAACTATTATTTTTGTGCAGTTACAAAACGCTTATGCTTATGTTACTCTAAAGTCAGACATTAAAAGCTCAATTGATAATGATAAAGTAAAAATTTGTGCTCAGAGAACATATGTGCCAAAGAGAATTTCAGATATGCACATAAATGAGATAAAATCTTTTTCGTTATTTCAAATGGTCACAAATATGATAACTGATTAGGCTGTAATATTGTAGTGCATTGTATTGCATTCTAATGTGTACTAAAACAATGTGAAAAGCTAGGGATCTGCAATCTTACGGGCAGTGCATGTATCTTAAAGCATCAATTTCCTTTAAACAGTGAACCAAATTCAGTTTCCTCTGCAAGTTATATTAATGCCAAATCTTGCTGTCTCTTCATCTCCCTCCGAGTTCTGCATGGTTATCTCCCATGCTGCTTTTATAGAGAGCCGCATGCTAATCACTGCACACATGTAAATCCTATTAGCAGGGCTAGCATTTTCTTTACTCAGTTCTTATCATTCTAATTGGTTAATTATTCAAACTGCCCTGTGATTGGTGGTTAGGGCTGTTTAACCAAGCAAGTTTCTCACCATCAAGTTTCTCAAGTCAGCTGAATAACTTTAATGCATAAATTGGTAAATTAAGCTTTCATTAAACGTTTCAAAGAACCCGGTAACCCTTCCCTTCAGCCAGCTTTGATTGACTATCACTGGCACTAACATGGTGAGAATAGACTGCTGTATTAGGAATAGGAATATTGTATAAACTGTAAAATTAAAAATATTAATCAAAAGTGTTAAGTGGCTTAGTCCTGATTGTGCATATTTGTATATTAGGGGTGGACATAGTTATTCAAATATAAAGACAGTAAAAGTCATTTTAGTGTACATTGCAGTGCATTGTAAAATAATTGCATGAATCAATGTGAAAATACATGTTAGACTTAAATTTTAGCACATCAGTCATTTGAATGCTCATAATGCACAGTGTTATGTTGTAATATGTATGTGTTATATTGTAATGAATAAAGCAGTACATTCTAATATGTAATGTGAGTTGTAATGCATTAACAAACTTTTGCCTGGGTATTTTTTGCTTTAGTGTACTAGGTGAATGTGTGCAGTGTTGTAACGTATAAAAAGGGGTTAAGTGTTGTTTAAATAACTACCTGATTTAGTGTTGTTTTTATGAATAACTAAATGTTTGTGTTTGTAACCCTGCAATATTGACGGTTTGTAATATTCTAATGTAGGTATGCAGAGCAAACAATGTAGTGGTACAGCTGATTACATGTCTTACTCCAAGTTATGGAATTTTTGTACAGCTTTTAAAGTGTAAAATGTATACAGAGTAATGCTGAGTTTAGTATGTCACCTGGGCCTCTGTTAAATCACCCTCACCTTAAACAAAACGATAACACATGAGGTACAGATTATGGTAGCTGCTGAAATAAAAAAAAAATAAACGAATGCTAAACCTGATGTGTTTTTCTCTATACTTCCATAATAAACCTAAAAAAATATTGAATAGAAAAAAAGTTAAATTGCATATACCAAATGTGTGTTTTACTTAAACCACGTATGACAGTAAAATGAGTCACTATTTTCATTGTTGCTTCCAGTATTCCGGAGGTCATCTAACATTCTGTCATTGAAAATGCACAAAAAATACAACACAGAACACCCAGCTAATGAGTCATCATCTCAACAGCTTGCTAATGACACACTGATATTAGAGCATCGTTATCATTTCTTTTTCAGGTCACCAAAGCAAAGAGGTACCTTGCTTCAAACGACATAAATGTCCAGACACACCAGTGTGTGTGTGTGTGTGTGTGTGTGTGTGTGTGTGTGTGTGTGTGTGTGTGTGCGTGTGCGTGCATACATTGGTGGTTACATCGTATCTCCTCCCAGCAGCCCCATATTCTTTAGGGGGTTAAAAAATGAACCCAAATTTTAAGGGAGAATTAAGCACAGAAAGAACTGTAGTGGATATTGGATTTTTGAGGCACTTCTTCAAAGAAAAGTCTCCCATTATTTAAAACCGCTGGAAATCTCTTGACAGGAGATCATGGTTATGACTGTGTGCCACTTTTGCATCAATGAACAATTAAAGGCATCATAAATTCTTTGATTCACTATCTACACTATAATACAAGATTCAACTCCAGTTTTCCATTTTGTACATTCTTGTTTTTGCTGGAGGCTGTCGCCTCATACAAGATTCAATTAAAATCAAATACAGTAGAAAAAAATTAAAAGTGCACATTATCAAGTCTTCAAGTAGAACATTTTTCCTAGCCAGGGGTCAAAAAAAAGCACAGGCACAGAACCATGGCCACAAACAATCAATCAAACAAACAAACATGGGTTTCAGAATCATTGAGGATGATGTTGAGTGGAAGGAAGACAATCAGCAGCTGAATGTTTGTTTTTGTTTTGGGACACTTGTTTGGGTGACATTGGTCCAGTTAAAAACTCATTTTTTCCCCATGTCATCTTTAGATGTGGCTGAAATAAGAAGTTTCCATAGCAATGCTGCCTGTAGTCCTGGATGCAGTTTTTAAAGGAGCAGAAGGGAAAGTCTTCTCTTGTGAAATGACTGTCAGAGTAAAACTCCTGCAACCTCAAAAGTCCTCTGGTTGCAGGCAAAATGAACAAATTAGTTATGTCTTTATTTACCTGCCCCCTCATACGGATTCTTCAGTAGAGAGCAACAGAGGGTTAATGTATTCAAATCCTTCAAACTCTGACTGGTCTATTCTCTTAATCACATCCCTAAGGAGAGAACACAAGTTAGCACAAGTTAGCACTGTTCCATTTCAATCCAGCAATCAGTCAATCAGCTAAACAATTCTGAAAGTCTAATTACATTTTCTGCAGATTGCACTGTATGACTGCTATTTATTTCCTGAGTTTAAGAAGTCAAGTCATAGTTTTTGGTGTACTACTGCCATCAGGATTCTATACCTATAATGGTGGTTTTGTGAATCCTATAAAAAATTTTTATTTTTCTATGTATGACCAAAACCCACTAAACAAGTCCTATAAATAGAAAAACAGTTAAAAAGTTAAAATTACATAAAAATATTTCTAAAATATAAAATATTTTTTAATAACAAACAAAAATCCAATAACATATCTACATATAGCAAAAGTACCTTAATCTGTAGGATTATCATATAATTTGATAAAATCAGAGTCTGGTGTTTTTTAAATAAATAGGATGACAATTAGATGTAAGGAAATTACCATGGTTATTCAAATAGAACAGGGTACCAACAGCATGATTAAACATACAACACATTTCTAGAGGTGTATCATGGCTTGAACAAAGGAGGTGTCTGAGGTAGTCAGAAAAAGAGCTTCTACAAGATCATCTCTAAATAGTTTGGACTCCACCAATCACTCAGACAGACTGTGTACAAATGTGTGTAAAAGTCCAAGGGGTTACAAAAGAAACCATGGTAACTTCTAAGCAACCGACTGTTTCACATAATGAATGCTGTTGCTCATGAATTCACTATCACAACAACCCAGAACCATAATAGTGTGTATGGCAGGGTAGCAAGGAGAAAGCCACTGCTGAAATATTGCTGATCATCTACAATTTGCTAAATATCTTGTGGACAAACCAGAAGGATGCTGAAAGCATTTTGTGTACAGATAAAGCTGAAACATTAAACCTTTTGGCTTTTCTTTTTTATAGTTGGAGAAAGAAAAACACTGCATTCCGGCATGAGAACCTCATTCCATTTATGAAACATGGTGATGGGAGTGCTATGGTTGAGGGCAGTTTTGCTACATGAAAGGCTGGACAGCTCGTCATTGCTGATGAAACAATGAATCCTGAACTATACCAAATAATTCTAAAGGAAAATGTCACAATATCTGTCTGTGAATTGAATCTGAAAGTGGGTCATGCAGCAAGACAACAGTGCTAAACACAAATCGTTCTACCAAAGTTTGATTAAAAAAGAATAAAACAAATGTCCTGGAAATAGCCAAAGTCTTAATCGTAATCCAACTGAAATGTTGTAGAAAGATCTGAAGTGAACAGTTCATGTGACCCACCAACATCTAAGAGTTGAAGTTGTTTTGTAAGGAGGAATGGGGTGAAATTCCTCTAAGTTAATTGGGCAGGACTGAACAGTTACCAGAACCGATCAGTTGCTGCACAAGGGGGCTCTCCAACACAGGTCCACTCATATAAAAATGTAGAATATTTTAAAGTGTTCATAAACTATCAAGCACTACTATATACAGTCATGGGCAAAAGTTTTGAGAATAACACAAATATTGGTTTTCACGAAGTTTTCATGTAGGCAATTTGCGTATACTCCAGAATTTTATGAAGAGTGATCAGATAAATTTTCATTTTTTGCCATTAAAATAACTTTTATCTCAAAAAAAGCATTTCCACTGCATTTCAGCCCTGCCACAAAAGGACCTGCTGAGATCATTTCAGTAATCTTCTCTTTAACACAGGGTTAGACAAGCACAAGGCTGGGGATCATTCTGTCATATTGATTGAGTTAGAATAGCAGACTGGATGCTTTAAAAGGAGGGTGATGCTTGAAATCATTGTTCTTCCTCTGTTAACCATGGTTACCTACAAGTAAAAACATGCAGTCATCTTTGTGTTGCATATAAAGTGCTTCATAGGCAAGGATATTGCTGCTACTAAGATGGCACCTAAATCAACCATTTATCAGATAATAAAGAATTTCAAGAAGAGGTTCAATTGTTGTGAAGAAGGCTTCAGGGCAACCAAGAAAGTCCACCAAGAGCCAGGACCATCTCTTAAAGATGATCCAGCTGCGGGATTGGGGTGCCACTAGTGCAGAGCTTGCTCAGGAATGGCAACAGGCAGGTGTGAGTGCATCTGAATGCACAGTGAGGCGAAGACTTTTGGAGGATGGCCTGGTGTCAATAAGGGCAGCAAAGGCGCTGCTCCTCTCCACGAGAAACATCAGGGACAGGCTGATATTCTACAAAAAGTACAGAGATTGGAGCTGAGGACTGTCATTTTCTCTGATGAAGCCCCTATGCAATTGCATCTGGAAAAATGATTGTCTGGAACAGAGGTGTGGACTTGAGTCATGCGAATTGGACTCGAGTCAGACTCGAGTCCTAAATTTAATGACTTTAGGCTCGACTTGGCAAAATATAAAAAGACTTGCAACTCGACTTGGACTTTAACATAAATAACTCATTACTTTCACTTGGACTTGCGCCTATTGACTTGTAAAGACTTGCTACTTCCCATAAAAAGCCCAAAGATAAAAAGTATGTTGACACAGATCGCTCTATCTCTGTCTGTGTGTCTGTGCACGCGTGTGTGACATAGAGCATGCACGCATTCGGCTCAACATCCAATCAAAGTACCATAGATTATTTTGACTCGACAGCGTCCAACATGACAACAACGTGAACACGCCAGTTTGTGAAATGATACCGAAGGTAGTTTCGTTTGGCTATAAAATTACGAGGATGTAGGTATAGGATAACTTCTTTGAGATATGAGACTTTTACCTCAACTATGCTATAATCCTGTACAAACATGGTCACAAAGTAAAAGAAAAATTATGTTCTTTCCTTGCCAATAGCCAACAACCTGCTTCTCATCCATTGGGAATGGTCTGAGGGGGAGCTCTTATGAGATTTTTGTTCCGTAACCACAGAGATAAAAACCCCTGTTGCATAAAATATTTTCTGAATCCTATTAGTCAAGTCAATTTTATTTCTGTAGCGCTTTTTGCAGCCGACGTTGTCACAAAGCTGCTTTACAGAATTCAGGTCCGAGTCTGTAACGAACAAGCCAAAGGCAACAGAGGATGTTCTTAAACTGTAGGAAGAAACCTTGGGAGGAACCTAGGTTAAGAAGGAGAACCCATCCTTCTCTGGTTGACACCGGTTAGTAATAACAGACAAAAGAATATAAATAATGAAATAAAAAAGATGTACATTGGGAACAATATACATTGTGGTCCGAGTGCATGCAGGAGCCAACCACTCAACTATCAACAAACCGAAATAGAACATGTCAGACTGGGTTGCGACAGCATCCAAACATCCCAGTTTACCAGAAAATTATGCCTGAAAACCTCCAGATTTACTCCATGTGTAACAGAAAACTTACTTAACAAATATGTTTGGTCTGTTAGCCTGGACTTAAATATTAAATCATGAACAATATTTGGAAGAAAATTGTGCCTTCTGTTGTGACCTTGACATGAGGTACCAACAAAAAACCTGCACATTTTGATCTAAGTAGGCTAGTGGATCATAAGGGACCATAAATTCACACAGATACTGTGGTCCAAGAGCATTCAGTGCTTTATAAGTTTATAGCAGTATTTTATAATCAATGCAGAATTTGATCAGGGGTTTTGCTCCTTAATGAAAGATTACATGTTTGACACTTGAGGTACCGTAATTTCCGGACTATAAGCCGCTACTTTTTGCACAAGCTTTGAACCCTGCACCTTATAATCCGGTGCAGCTTTTCTGTGGAGTTTTCATGATTTTTGTGATATTGTAAGAGGATTTGTTTTGTTTTGTTCCGCTGTTGTACAGCACTACTTTTTTTGGCGGAAAGGCTTGTGATCAGGCACACAGTCACGGTGAATAGTGTGGTATGTTGGTCACATGTCCATCCGCCAAAGTAGTGCCATACGAATTAGCGTGAAAAGACACGATTAGCAAGAGCAAGACGGGGGTTGGTTTAAAACAGGGAACGTCCCACTGTTCTACTATGTTCCACTAGCTACAACCTATTTCTGGATGTACAGAAAGACTTAAAATGACAAAGATGAGCATAT
>JBBIGC010023589.1:0-12549 GCA_037576955.1 Lepidarchus adonis | reverse complement strand
CATGTACAAACACCCACACGCGCACACATACGTACACACACACACACACACACACACACACACTCACACACACAAATCCTCACATATACGCACACACACATACAAAAACACCCTCACTTATACACGCACACACTCACACACACAAACCTTCACATATACGCACACACACACACACACCCTCACATATACGCACACACACACACACACACACAAACACACTCAAACATCATTTGATCTTCACACACACACATACACAACCATCATCTGATCTTTACACACGTGCCAGCATGAGATGAAGAGTTAAACACACAACACAGTTATTTTATCTGATCACAGTTATTATATCTGATCAGTTATTATATCTGATCACGCGTTTATTAAAAACAATGTTTCAACAACATCTGTGTGGTGAAAGTAATTGAACCTGTGTTTTCAGTGTGACGTAGATCAGACCTGCAGATTCCGCATCAGATTCCTCCACACAGAACAGCTTCAGATGTTGGTGGGTTCCTCACATGATTCTCTTTTAAGGTCTTTCCTCAACATCTCAGTTGGATGAAGGTCAGGACTTTGACTCTGCTGTTCCAGAACATTCTCTTTATTCTTCTGTAACTGTTCTCTGGTAGAACCACTTGTGTGTTTTGGGTTGTTGTCTCTGTTCCATCAGTGATGCTAAGCTGTCCAGACGCAGATGCAGCAAAACTGACCCAAACCTGAACACTCCCACCACCATGTTTAACAAATGGGATAAAGTTCTTATGCTGCAATGCAGTGTTTTTCTACTCATGTAATGCTCCTCATTTAGGACTATAAGTTCTATTTTTTCATTTATATTTTAAAACATTCTTTCAATATCTTCTGATTTCTCCACATGATCTGTAGTGAACTGTAGATGGGCAGATATGTTCTTTATGGTGAGCTCTTTATTTCTCCGTGCTACCCGGTCATGCACACCAGTGTTGCTCATTGTTCTCCTGATGGTGGACACATCAACATTCTGCAATGTGAGACAGGCGTTTAGACGCTTCTCCTGGGTTCATTTATAACTTCTCAGACTATTACTCTTCTGTTGGAGTTACAGCAGGTAAAATAAGTATTGAACATGTCACCGATTTTCTATATAAATTTAAATCTAAAGCTGCAATTGAAATTCTCACCAGACGTTGGTAACAACCATCCAATCCACACACGCAGAAATCAGACCATAGATTCCATACATTAAGTTATGTGTAATAAAGTGGAATGAAACAGGGAATGGTGATGAAGCTTTCTCCTGTGTGGAGAAACTAGCCGCTGTGTTGCTCAGGTGGGATTTTGTTCTTTACATCCAGAAGGTTCCGAGGGTCCTTCTATGATCTCTGAGCTTTAGTTCTTTCCATAGATTTTCTACAGGATTCAGAGCAGGTGATTGGCTGGGCCATTCTAACAATGTTCTTTCTCTGAAACCAGTTTCATCTTCATCATCCTGGATGATACAGCAGATTTTTATTAAGAACTTCTTTGTACATTTTTCCACTCGTCCTTCCTTCAGTTATATGAAGTGTCAGTGCCGTCTGCTGAAAAACAGCCCCACACCATGATGCCCCCACCTCCAAACTTCACTGTTGGTTTGGTGGTGTTGGTGAGATATGCAGTGACCTTGGACCTCAAAACATGGTGTGTATTACAGCATTCAAAGAGTTCAGCTTTGGTCTCATCAGACCAGACTATGTTCTCCCAGTATCTCACAGATTTGTCTATGTTGTTCGGCAAACTTTAAACACTTCTACATCCTTTATCTTCAGCAGTGAAGCCGTGTGCGGTGAGCGTTCATACAGGACATGGAGGTTGAGTGCATTACTTATCGTTTTCTTTGAAACAGTTGTAGCTGCTAATTCCACACTCTCCACAAGAGCTCACTGGCTCTCAAACAACTCTTCAGATAATTCTTCTCACTCCTCTGTCTGAAATCTTTGGGGAGAACCTGGTTGTTGCTGGTTTATGGTGAAATGTTCTTTTCACTTTTGGATTATGGCCCCAACAGTTCTCACTGGAACCTTCAATTTAGAAATTCTTCTGGAACCAATGCCATCAGTATGTTCTGCAACAATAAGGTTGTGAAGGTGTTGAGAGAACTCTGGTTTTACCATCATGAGATGTTTCTTGTGGAACACCGTGATAATAAGACGCATTATTATAGCATCAGTGTTAAATAGCTGAGAGGCAGAATTGATTTCTAGTTACTGATCGATTTCAGCTGCTGTCATGACTTTCCAGCCTTTCTGCTCCTTCCATATAATTTAATGTAATTCAATACAATGCATGTGATTTAATGTCATGCAATGTAATGTAATGTGATGTACTGGAATGTGATCAAATACTTTAATGTGATGTAATGTGATGTGTTGTAATGTGACATACTGTAATATAATAAACTGTAATGAAATGTGATGCACTGAAATGTGATGTAATGTACTGTGATGTACTGTAATTGAATGTGATATGCTATAATGGAAGGTAATATACTGTCATGAAATGTGATGTACAATAATGCGATGTAATGTGATTTACTGTGATGTAATGTCATGCATTGTAATGGAATGTGATGTACTATAATGGAATGTAATATACTGTAATGGAATGTGAGGTACTATAATGTGATTTACTGTGATGTAATGGAATGTGATGTACTATAATGTGATTTACTGTGATGTAATGGAATGTGATGTACTATAATGTGATTTACTGTGATGTATTGTAATGGAATGTGATGTAATGTTATGTACTGTAATTGAATGTGATGAAATGTGATGTACTATAATTGAACGTGATGAAATGTGGTCTAAGACACTATAGTTAAGATGTAAGATGAGGGAGATGTTTAGGAGAGGTAGCAGCAGTGTGTGGGTGATGGATGCTGTGGTTTAACTGTAGATAAGGATCTGTTGTGTGTGATGGAGGTGGGGTTGTTGCCTTTCTCTGGAGCTCCACAGCGGAACAAACAGGCTTTTCCCTCTGAACAGAAAGTCAGTGCATCAGCAGAGCAGAGGGGGAAGAGGATGTTCCAGCATTCACACCACGGACGGGCTGCTGCCAGGGGAACGGCCCGTGTTCCTACCCTGGTGTGCTCCACTCAGCACCACAGGTTTACACACACACACACACACACACACACACACACACACACACACACACACACACACACAGCTTCACCTCAACCTAACCAATTCATACTCAGCATCTCACTGCATCAGCTACTAAAGTCTTTCAAAAAAAAATTTATATTATTTTTATTATTATTAATATTGATTAATTCTCCAATGGGTATGGGTAATGTACAGCAGCTAATCAACCTAAACCACAAGCCTCTGGACAGGGGGAGGAAACCAGAGAACCCGGAGAAGAAAGATCTGGAAAGGCTCCATCAGTACTGAAAGGTAGATCAAGGTTTTAGAGCGACACATGCTCCCATCCAGACCTCGTCTTTTTCATGGAAGAACTTGCATATTTCAGCAAGACGATGTTAAAGCTCATACTGCATCTGTTATATCAGCACGGCTTCATAGCAGAGTCCAGCTGCTGAACTGACCTGCCTACAGTCCAGCTGGAAACATCTGGAACATTAGGAAACAACAATACCACAAAAACTCAGAACTGTCGAGCAGATAGAATCCTGTATCAGAAAGAATAGGACACATTCCTTTCCCAGCAGCTGGACTCCTCAGTTGCCAGATGTTTATAGACAGGTGTAAAAGGAAAAGGAGATGATACACAGTGGCAAACATGGCCCTGTCCCAACCTTTTTAAAGACATGTTGCTGCATTAAATTGAAATCCTTATTTTTTCTTAAAATGCTACATTTACTCAGTTTCACCATCTGATATTTTTTCTATGTTGTATTGTGAATAAAATATGGTTTGTGAGATGTGTTCCTCAGTCTAGTTTATTGTTTAGAATTAAGAGCGTGTGAGACGTCAGCGTTCTCATTAGATTGGCTGTCTCCACACCTCAAAGCCGCTCTGTAAATGTTAATGTTATTCTCCGGTTCTCTCTGCACAAGCTCCACCTGGAACCTCTGAGGCAGCCAGGTGTGGTAGAAGTCCTGAGTGCGATGCTCCCTGCGCATTTTTGACGAGAGGTACACGATGGCGCCGGCCTTGCACAGGTGCACCAGCGTGTCCAGGAGGAGAGGGAACATCTCTGGCATGTAGATAATATCAGTGCCCAGGACAAAGTCCCAGTCGGAGGAGAAGCTCTCGTGGTCCTGGCCCCAGGACAGCGGAACCACGATCGGTGCTTCTGAGGGCCAACCATTCGGGGGGGTGTTGGCTTCAATATTTCGAACTGCATGAGGAACGGCCACAGGGAGGTCCGTCACGGTCACACAGGCTCCTGCAGTGGAAACACATGCAGAATTGTTACTGGGAACACTGGAACACACTGGGAAACACAGAGGAACATTGAAGAACACTTTTTAAAAGTGTAAATGGTGAAAATGATGTAACAGCTGCAGAAGCGTCATAATTAAAGGGCCAAAATCATGAAAAATATAAGCTGGTTGCAACAGAACGATGTGATGTGAGTGATTCTGAAGGTACCGTTCCCTGACCGGTCCAGACAGTCTGTACAGAGACTGAGCCGTGATATTAGAGTTCATTGTTTTTGTGATTATTATACACACAAAACAACCATAACATTAACACCACCAATCAGCCGTAACACTAGAAACAGATTTCTCACTTCCTGTGTGACTGGGTGTCTTGAGTGTTTTCTTGTCCTGGTACTGGTTCTGGCGGGACATCCACTTCCGGGCTGTGGATCATGTTTTACCGAGTTGTGGAGCATGTTGTTCCGGGCTGTGGATAATGTTGTACCAAGCTGTGGATCATGTTGTACCGGACCGTGGATCATGTTGTACCGGGCCATGGAGCATGTTGTACCGGGCCGTGGAGCATGTTGTACCAGGCCGTGGATCATGTTGTACCGGGCCGTGGATCATGTTGTACCGGGCCGTGGAGCATGTTGTACCGGGCCGTGGAGCATGTTGCAGCAGGTCGTGGATCATGTTGTACCGGGCCGTGGATCATGTTGTACCGGGCCATGGAGCATGTTGTACCGAGCCGTGGAGCACGTTGTACAGGGCTGTGGAGCATGTTGTACCGGGCCGTGGAGCACGTTGTACCGGGCTGCGTCTTTCAGCTCAGTCTAAAATCTAGCAATTGCTGAAGCGTCCTCATTAGAAACTCGGATCATACAGAACTGAAACACTTCCATTCATTTCTTAAATAACACAGGCCCTGACTCCCAAACACACATCACCAATGGGATTGGTGGAGACATTACACATGTTTTGGAGGTGTGGCCCTTAATACACATATCACTAATATGATTGGTTTTATTAGTGCAATAAGTTCCAAATTAAGAAATATTATAAAGTATTTGTTTTGCTGTTTTATTATTTATATATTAATTTTAGCATTTTATTATATTACTGTTTATGTTGAATGTAACACCCAGTCACTCCTTTGAGTTCTCCCCCTTTGTGATGTATATACAGATGTAGGAGAGATATGTTCTGGCTGAATTTGTAGGTCATTAGTACCTTTAACATTACAGAATTCTTTCATTAACATATTGTCATCAGAATGTATTTAACACATTGAGTTTTTGAAAAGCTGTGTAAAATAATCCGGCCCTGCACTAAAGGATGGAGAGAGTCCTGGGACATTTGCTTCATGGCACTTCACCACTGAAGTGGATCTGCATCAGGAACCAGCGAGTAGGTTTCCAGCTCATTCTGGATTTGTTCTGCCTCTGACTGGGAGGAGGACTTTTCTCCTTCACTTCAGGATGACCTTGTTCTTCTTGGTGGAGCTGTAAAATTTGGCCAGACCAAGACCAAGCTCGGCTTGTACTGCTGGAGTCTCGCATCCGAACGAAAAAGCTTCACCTGGGTCCTTAACACCACAACACTCTGAACAGAAAAAAGGAAAATCAACACAGTGACACCAGCTACAGACTGTTAACACTCAATTCTGCATATAAGCAACAAACATCCCCAGACATACAAACACCTACAGTGGTGTGAAAAAGTGTTTGCCCCCTTTATTTTTTCCCATGTTTGTCTCACTTAAATGCATCAGATCATCAAATAAATGTAAATATTAGTCAAAGACAATGGCCCTGTGTGACAAACTGATTTCCCCCTAAACCTAATAAGTCAAGTGAATTTTATTTGCTCTTCTTTTCGACTGACGTTGTCACAAAGCACCTTTACAGAATTTAAAGAATCCACAGGCGACAGAGGAAACACTGCCTGAATTGTAGGAAGAAACCTTGAAAGGAACCAAAGCTCAGAAGGGGAACCATCCTCCTCTGGTCGAGAGTTAGAACAGACAGAGAATATAAATGAACAAATAAACTAATAATAAGCTTTATTTATAGAGCACTTTTCAAACATCAGGATGCAGCTCAAAATGCTTTACAATCTACATAATTAATATAATTCGTTCTACAGATTTAACGAAAACAGAAAAAAATACAAAGTGCAGGAATAAGAAATAAAAGCGAGAACAGGAAAAGAGAATTTAGAGGAAGTTCAAATAAAGAAGATAAACATTAGATGGTAAGATGTATGTGTGTATAGTGGTTAGTGATGTGTTTTGTAACAAATCTATTAATTGAACACTTTATTAAGTAAAAAGGTTTTTAAACTATTAAAACTATTTACTGTTGATGCTGGTGGATATTAATCAGAATTGTATTCCAGAGTTTTGAGGAATAATAACTAAAGGCTGCTTCACCAGTGTTTTTGGTTCATTTCAGGAGCTTCAGTAAAGCAGCGTTTGCTGATGTTAAGGATGATTTGGGGTGAATTCCACCAGACAGTCTATAATGTGTGCAGGTGCTAAACCATTTACAGCTTTATAAACCAGTAGGAGGATTTTAAACTCTATTCTGAATGAGATAAAGAAGCTAAAACAGGAGTTATACCTTCTCTTTTTTCATACGTGTCAGTACAGCAGCATTCTGAACAATCTGTAGCCTGTTGATGGTAGTGGTGGTGTTGGTGTTTTTTGGTACTGATGGTGTTTTTGGTGTTGATGGTGTTTTTTGGTGTTGATGGTGTTTTATGTTGGTGGTGGTGTTGATGGTGTTTTTTGGTGTAGATGGTGTTTTTTTGGTGTTGATGGTGTTTATGTTGGTGGTGGTGTTGATGGTGTTTTTGGTGTTGATGGTGTTTTTTGGTGTTGATGGTGTTTTTTGGTGTTGATGGTGTTTTAAGTTGGTGGTTGTGTTGATGGTGTTTTTTGGTGTTGATGGTGTTTTGTGGTGGTGTTGGTGTTGGTGGTGTTTTTTGGTGTTGATGGTGTTTTTGGTGTTGATGGTGTTTTATGTTGGTGGTGGTGTTGATGGTGTTTTTGGTGTTGGTGGTGTTTTATGTTGGTGGTGTTGATGGTGTTTTTGGTGTTTTTTGTGTTGGTGGTGTTTTTGGTGTTGATGGTGTTTTATGTTGGTGGTGGTGTTGATGGTGTTTTTTGGTGGTGGTGTTGCTTGTGTTTTCTAATTATTTGAGGTTAGAACTTTGCCCCTAGGATCAGAAGGTTGCAGGTTCAAGTCCCAGCCTGGGCACCACTGAGCTAACCCTTGAGCAAGGTACCGTTCCCACTTCACTGCTCCCCGGGACGGCCCTTTGACGACATTGCTCCATGTATGTACGTGTGATGGGTTGCAGAGAATAAATTTCCCACTTGTGGGACTATAAGGGATAAAAAATAAATAATAAATAAATAAATAAATATTTGACCTAATGGCAGCATGTATAAGGAAAACAGTAATGGGCCCAATACTGATCCCTGTGGAACACCATATAATATATTATGTTCACTGGAAGAATGCTCAGCTAGATTAACAAAATACTTTCTCCCTTTCAGGTATGAATCAAACCATTTTAGAACCTGACTGGCCAACACAATATTCCAGGCGGTTCAGGAGATCGGTATGAACAACCTTTTTAAGGTCACACAGCATCTCAGTAGGATTCAGGTCAGGACTTTGACTAGGCCACTCCCAAGCTTTCATTTTGTTTTTCTTCAGCCAATCAGAGGTGAACTTGCTGGTGTGTTTTGGATCATTGTTCTGCTGCAGGACCAAAGTTTTTCTTTCAGCTTGAGGTCACAAACAGATGGCCGAACAATCTCCTTTAGGAGTTTTTGGTAGACAGCAGAATTCATGGTTCCATTTATCACAGCAAATCTTCTAGGTCCTGAAGCAGCAAAACAGCCCCAGACCATCACAGTACCACAGAGACATTTCCTGTAGTGTGGTGTGCAGCATAGAAAGATGCTGCTATAGTGCTTTAGCCAACGCTAGCATTACTCTACAAGCTCCTCCCACTGTGCAGCATCGCCGTGGGAGACGATGATATAAGACGGTTGTGTTGCTACTTTCAGTTGATACAGATTTTAAACAAACTTTACAATGAGGAGTGTTTCGTTCGACATCAGGTTTTGTATCCAAACCACTTCCAAATGACAGAGGAGACATGAGACATGCGGAGCAGCAGACAGCGAGAACTTCATTTTAAATGAGATGACGTAAATTGCGATATTCATTTTAGACTTTGTCTTAAAGGAAAAATACAAATGAATAAAAACCTATTCATAGCCCAGCATCTGGTATTTCATTCATGATGGTGTGAAGCGCAAAGTTGTGCTGAAACTCACCTAATCTGGCAGCGAGGATGCTGACAAACCCGGTCCCGGCTCCGAGCTCGATCACTCGCTTCCCCTTTAAATCCAGAGAAATCTGCTCGAAGTAGCTGCACAAGTGCACGGCCTAAAAGAAGAGAACGTGATTTTCTTCTTTCTTCTGTGTTTAGGGTGTGTTCAGAGAATGTTCAGGGTGTTTAGGGTGTGTTCAGAGAATGTGCAGGATGTTGAATGTGTTCAGCAAATGATCAGAGTTTAGGGTGTATTCAGAGAAAGTTCCGCATATTTTATGGTGTGTTCAGAGAATGTTCATGGTGTTTGGGGTGTGTTCAGAGAATGTTCAGGATGTTTAGGGTGTATTGAGAGAATGTTCAGGATGTTTATGGTGTGTTCAGAGAATGTTCAGTGTGTTTAGGGTGTGTTCAGAGAATATTCACGGTGTGTTCAGAAAATGTTCAGGGTGTGTTCAGAGAAGGTTCAGCATATTTTAGGGTGTGTTCAGACAATGTTCAGGACATTTTAGGGTGTGTTCAGACAATGTTCAGGACATTTTAGGGTGTGTTCAGACAATGTTCAGGATATTTTAGGGTGTGTTCAGAAAATGTTCAGGATATTTGGGGTGTGTTCAGAGAATTTTCAGGATATTTTAGGGTGTGTTTAGACAATGTTCAGGATATTTTAGGGTGTGTTCAGAGAATATTCAGGATATTTTAGGGTGTGTTTAGACAATGTTCAGGATATTTTAGGGTGTGTTCAGACAATGTTCAGGATATTTTAGGGTGTGTTCAGACAATGTTCAGGATATTTTAGGGTGTGTTCAGAGAATATTCAGGATATTTTAGGGTGTGTTTAGACAATGTTCAGGATATTTTAGGGTGTGTTCAGACAATGTTCAGGATATTTTAGGGTGTGTTCAGATAATGTTCAGGATATTTTAGGGTGTGTTCAGAGAGAATGTTCAGGGTGTTTAGGATGTGTTCAGCGAATGTTCAGTGTGTGTTCAGAGAATATTCAGGGTGTGTTAAGAAAATGCTCAGGGTGTTTTGGGTGTGTTCAAAAAATGTTCAGGGTGTGTTCAGAGAATGTTCAGGGTGTTTAGGGTGTGTTCAAAGAATGTTCATGGTGTTTGGGGTGTGTTCAGAGAATGTTCATGGTATTTGGGGTGTGTTCAGAGAATTTTCAGGGTGTTTAGGGTGTGTTCAGAGAATGTTCAGGATATTTTAGGGTGTGTTCAAACAATGTTCAGGATATTTTAGGGTGTGTTCAGAGAATGTTCAGGATATTTTAGGGTGTGTTCAGAGTGACCCCATCCACAGGCGGAACCTTACTCGGGGGATCCTGGAGTAGAACCTTCTAGGTTCCAGATTATCAGCACCACACACACTCTCCATGTCACAGACATTGTGTGTATTTGTTTACTGTGGCAATATTTAAGTATTGCATATATATATATATATGCACAATTTCATTTAAGGTGGAATGGGAAACTCCAGTAAGTATAGTTAATGGATATATGATAATTTAAGGTGGAATGGGAAACTCCAGTAAGTATAGCTAATGGATTTATGATAATTTAAGGTGGAATGGGGAAACTCCAGTAAGTATAGCTAATGGAAATATGATCATTTAAGGTGGAATGGAAGAATGCCCATGTCAGACTCCAGTGTTGGGAGACACTTGTGCAGAAGGAGGTGACGCTCTGATGGTGGTGGTGGTGGTGGTGTGAGGGTGAGAACGCTGCTCTATCTCTGCTTTGAACTTACTGCGTCCCACACTGAAGCCGCTACACCCAGGCTCGAGCTGAACGCCTCCTTAATTCTACACTCCTGACCAAAAAAGGTGAAGGTGCGGTCTTTGGAGAACGCGTCTTCAAACAGGTGGTCTTCAGCAGGAAACACCTCGTCCACCTCTTCAGCCATAGCTCCGACGCGACACGCGCCTCCTGCTGCTCACGTGTGTGCTCTTTGCTCTGCTGCGGTCAGGGGAAGTGTACGATAAAAGTCTCACAAATGTACACCAAATAATACTAATAATAATACTAATAATAATAATAATAATAATAATAATGTAAATCAATCACAATGTCAATAATAATAATAATAATAATAATAATGATGATGATGATGATGATGTAAATAAATCACAATGGCAATAATAATAATAATAATAATAATAATAATAATAATAATAATAATAATAATAATAATAATAATAATGATAATAATGGTAATAATAAACTTTTAAGACCAATTATGATTGAATGAAACTGAAGATTTGTGATTGTGAACACCCCCATCACTTGAGCACTTCACACTCTGATCACAAGGACAATGCCCGAGCTGCTATAATAATTAAAAATTAAATAATTAAAAATATCTGTATTGAAACAAAGGAAAATAACTTTCTTTGCATTTCTTCCATAGCTCAGTGCTGCCGCCAGTGTTGAACTCGCCACTTTTCTGGGCTTTTATTATTGAAATTCTGAAGCCCAAAGAGCGCTACCTTCCTTATTATTCCTTATTCCTATCTTATTTCAAAATAAAAGACCACAGCAACAGTTTGGGTGAAAAGAAGAATAATCGTGTTTATTCAACGTTTATAAAACCCCAACACTTATTTTAATATTTAATTTCATTCATAAATTATCAAAGGGCTTTTTATTGTAAGAGGACGTTTTTAACTTTTCAGACATTTATTTTGGAAAACTAATTTTGCTTAACGTTTCTTAAAAAAATTGTGTATAAAAAACAAATGAGGCATAAACTGAAAAGTGCAAAAAATTTTTAGAAAAGTATTAAAACAGACTGATCACAACACTTACAATAAAAACATTAAAATAAAAAAGATCTTACACACAGGCAGAAGAAGTTGAAGACACTTTGTTCCACTGGAACTGAGAACCTGTTAAGGAACCAGTGATGGTTCTCGATAGTGAAGATGAAGTAAAAGCACCAGGTTTTTAGCACCAATAGAAGAACACAAACCACAGAACAAACTCCACACAGATCTCTCACTCACAGCCGAGATCATGATGGACTTACACTGATCAGCCAGAACAATAAGACCACCTGTTTAACAGTGAGCAGGTCCCTCACGATCAGCCAGAACATTAAGACCACCTGTTTAACAGTGAGCAGGTCCCTCATGATCAGCCAGAACATTAAGACCACATGTCTAACGGTGCTTGTGGAGCTCCAGAAACAAAGGTTTTACATAAAACACCACAAAGACGAGTTCGCTGCCTCCACCCTTCAGTCCTGAGGGAAGGTCCAGCTTTGCTGCTGGATAATAGCACCATGAGCAGAAGCACCTGAAGATCCTGAGGACTGTGGTGTTTCTCTGCCTCAGCAAAGCTGCTGTGTTTGATCTGAGCGCCCCCTTCAGTTCTGCAGCTGCAGGCGCGTTTCACTCAAAACAAAGCAAACAGACACTAAATGTGCAGCACACTTTCTGATTTCTGTGTTCGGGACGTCCCATGTCCCACGTCCCACGTCCCACGTCCCACATCCCACATCCCACGTCCCACATCCTGCAGGAGGTAAGTCCAGGGTCATGGGCGTTAAGGTTCTCAGTGCTGCTCCAGGGAGGAGGTCCGTCTTCAGGTCAGCGCTCGATAAACTGCAGGTTGATCTCACTCTCAGGAACCAGCAGAGTTCTGGTCATGGGTTTGACCACAGCACCTTCGGGATCAGACTTCACTTCAAAGTGGATTAAAATCTGCAGGAGAAAAGGGAGATTTATCATCACCTTCATACTGTCCCCCACATTAATACCCTCTCCTGATCAGAACCTGACCTCACTAATGTTCTCCTGCAATCAGACCCTCACAGCAATGTTCCAGCATCAGAACCTGACCTCA
>JBBIGC010023559.1:0-12549 GCA_037576955.1 Lepidarchus adonis | reverse complement strand
ACACACACACACACACACACACACACACACACACACACACACACACACACACACACACACAAACACACACACACCCTTTTGGTCTTCTGTGTTTCCCAACAAGTAATTGCACAACAATAAAAGTCAATGGCCGCATGCAGAGCCAGTTAGAGATAAGAGTGTAGTTCCCTGACAGAGAAAAGGAGGAAAATCCTGAAGAAAGAGGCTAAGAGGAAATCCTGGTTTGTGTTTTCCCCTCAACGTTGCAGCTTAATGGCAGTTAATGGCAGAGATTTCAACTTTAATTTTAATTTGAGATAGAACAGAAATGCTGAAAGGGGATTAATTTGCATATAATAATAATAATAATAATAATAATAATAATAATAATAACACCTGTAATTAACAAGCTTATCTGGAGGCTTCTCTCACTGCTGAGGTTTATATGGATGAACAACAACCCCTCATGCAAGTGGACATGAAAGACAGCACATGTAAGTGGACAAACAGTCAATCTACATTTTAGTCACAAAGTAAAAATCTGCATAAAACATAATTCTACATTTATATTAATAATATATTTCATAAGAATGTAGTACAACACGCTTCTTTTGGTAAACAGTGGTAGACGCCACATGACGTGACATGACAGGAAGGTAAAAACTCTAATGGGTCTAAATGCCTTAATGGGTCAAGCTGTTGCTTAGGGTTTGAAATGTTTTAATTAATCCTGCCCCAGAACACGCCCCCCTTCCTGCCCCAAGGTGCAGTCTAAACCTGAAACACTGAGCAGGTTAGGCATACATCATTAGCTGCATCATTACATACATCATTAGAGTTGGTGACGTAGCCATCATCATGATGGTTTAGACTGAACTAGGAATCTTTTCATCATTTAATGTCTGACAATCACTGTGAAGTGACCTGATACAAACCTTGATGGCCACAGGGTAGATGGTAGAGGCGATTTCAAAGCTTCCCTTCTTGAACATCATGACAGATGTGTTGTTGATGCAGGTTCCTAGCAAATAATTCAGCAAAGGAATAACCAAGAGTGTCCGAACCTGATCTAAGATTAGTGTAAACTCTTAATGTAAACTCTATTGTAGACACTAAGCAGTGGCTCAAGCTCACCCTCAGGAAAGATGAGGATTGGCAGTTTGCTCTTGTCCTCCACATGGTCGCTCAATCTGAAATTTAATCACACTGATTATAAGAAAGCTTTAGTAATGAACAACCCCATCCCTTATAAGGAGGCAACAACAAAAGCATGCTGTAGTTTCACAGTATTTGTCACTAGCTCATTTAAATACTGTCAGTATGTGAACAGGGTCAGTAAATATCATGTTTGTATTATTATTCATTATTATTTGAAAATGAAAGAAATTAATTCTTGTATAAAACAAATTATCTGGGAAAAAATATCACCCTTTATATTTTGGTGTGTTTGTCTCATTGTGGAAGTGTATAAATAAAAATGGGACACGTGTTTAATCCATTATGTAACTCACCATGTCATTTACTACATAGTTACATATGTAACTTACTATGTAGTTAACTATCTAATTATTCATTGGGGAATGCAACTACAAGCAATCTAAACTCCCTCCATCTAATGAAATATTTTGTTCATTTTCAAGCCAAACAGATAACAACCTTTCCGAACAAAATATTATACAAAAGACAAAAATATTTTGCACAGGTCACATTTTAGGCTTTTTTCTCCAATATGTTTACTTCAGTAAAAGAAATGTGTTCACTGTAGAGAATATGAGCTTATTTTTAGCTTGAAAATGAACAACAAGGGTGCCCAAATGTTTTGCATATGATCCAATATGATGTGTGCGCTGCAGTATTACCTTTTGGCCACTAGATGGCGATCTTTAACTTCTGAGCGTTCAAACCAGATATGAGGGCAAGCTTTCACCATTGACCTCTGGATGACCCCCATCAGACCACCATGGATCTGTCCAACCTAATATACACAAACACACACATGCACGCACGCACACAATACATCAATAGTACATACACAATCAATAGCACATACACAATCATCACAATCCATTACCTGTTTCAATCATCACAATCAAACTGGTGTGAGTGTATGTGTTAAAGGGTAAAATAGCAATATATATATATATATATATATATACAGTATATACAGGAAATATAGCCTATATACTACTATATATACTGCAATACAACCATAAAATATTATTAAATAATATAGAGTATTTCTATAAAATTTAATAGAAAATTTGTATTTACCGGTCATATTGCCCAGCCCTAACACACATATGTTATTTAACACTGCAATTACTCCCACACAGCCACATTACTGTTCCAACTATACACACTCACACACATACATGCACAAACACATACTTACCATTGCATAGCAGCCGTCGCTGGCTAGGATGATGACATCAATGGGTGACGTGTGGTTGGCTACGCAGATTCCTCCATTCTTAGGCTTATTCTCACTGACACGCACACACACACACGGTACGCACACACACACACACAAAGCAAACAATAAAGATCCTCATTAATCCCATATATAATTTTTTTTTGTGCTAAAAAAACAGGTTATGGAAAAACACGTCATCAGAGAAATGAACAAAGCAAAGAAAAGCACATCTGAAGAGTTTCTCTCCACAAATGCTGTACGTTGATAAGAATTTTGACATCTCAAGGTTTAGAAAGAGCGCAGTTGAAATTTATTTATACTATAATAGAGGTGGTATTAATCATGACATAGCATTCATATGTAAAGCCCACCCCTAATAATGTGTATCAGGTAAATTGAATGAATGAATGAATGAATGAATGAATGAATGAATGAATGAATAAATAGCAGTGATGTTTTAAGGTAACAGTGTTGCCAGGTGTATACTAGAATTAACACTATTAGCAGGATATACTTGTACACTGAACCCGTAAAATGTAGTTTTACGTAAAACAACAGCAGAAACACAAATATACCGTCACCCAGCGTTCAATTTGGGAAACAGTTTTCTGCTGGTTTAAAATCAGGGTTGATGTAAATGGGCTTGTAGGGTGAAGCCCTTCCCCTCTTCTATGAGACCATACAAAAGCATATTTGGCAGATACATTGTTTTACTTGATAATGAAAGACTAGAAGCTGATGATTTTTGACTGATGCATAAGTAAGAGCAAAGAACACCAACACTTTACAAAAAATAAACATGGCCAAAATGGAGCCGATTCACCTCTTACCCAAGCTGTGGATTCACACAGTGTGAGATCTGAAAGCGCTGAAAGGCAGAGACACTGTAAATGCTCCATATAGACACAGGAAATGAACTTTGAATATTGTTTATATCGAGTGTCACAGAAGACGACAGACTTCCAATCCAGACTCTTCTCCTTATTCCTCACTGATGGAATCAACTGCCCAACTACATCAGAACTGCAGAATCTCCCTCTACGTTCAAGAAGCACCTTAAGACTCAACTGTTCCATGTCTACCTCAGTATCTAAGCCCAGCAGACACACAATCGATCTGCATATTGTTTCCAGAGTAATTTCCCACTTATCCTTCCTGTTACCTGTCATCTGTATTTAATTTAATGTACTGGAATTACTTGTAGCATTTACTGATGAGGAGGAAAGTCCTGTACTCCTTTGTTAGCACTGCTAGTCATGTACCACTATAGTTCAAGTTGGCGTCCATATCTAATGTTCCAGCACTTAATGATTCAGCAAAGGAACATCATATGAGTCCGAACCTGATCTAAGATTAGTGTAAACTCTTACTGTAAACTCTAGATCAGTGGTTCTTAACCTGGGTTTGATTGAACCCTAGGGGTTCGGTGAGTCTGTCTCAGGGGTTCGGCAGAGCCTCCGCAGTGGAGGTCCGGACACACCCAAATTATCGTGTAAATTCGTGATGACGCCCTGCTTGGCATCACTGGTTGCAGATGATCATGCTACACTGCTTGGCCAATCAGTGCTGTGGGGAATTTAGCTCAGTAGTCAACGTGTGACTGTCGTGGTAGTACTCAGTGTGATTTTTTTTGTTAATATTTTAATCCATACCAATGGGCAAAAGAAGAAAGTGGTCGGACGAATATGTACAACATGGATTCACATGTATCACAGAACGTGATGGAGTGAGCTCCTATCTGCAGGATTTGCAACTCTAGTCTCGCACCAGCAGAATTGTGTTGGTTTTGTTCTTTGAACAAGGCGATGTTCATGCACGGCTCATTTTGTGCACCAGTAAAAAACATATCTATGTTTTTGTTAAAAATCATAATTTATGTTTCACTAAAGACGGGTTCGGTGAATGCACATATGAAACTGGTGGGGTTCAGTACCTCCAACAAGGTTAAGAACCACTGCTCTAGAGGAATGTGCTGGACTCTTTTAGCACTACTGGGTTGTAATAGCTGTAGCACCATTGGTATTTAATGCACTACACTAGTTTATAGCACTTAAAGATAACATTGTATTAAACTCCTCTCGCACTCTCAGACAGCAACGTACACTTATAGTTTATGTTTTATAACTTGCCGTCTATATTTAATGACTTAAAGGAATGTGTTGAATTTCTTTGTAGCTCTCACATCAGTGCTGTCGTTGGAACTTGATTGTTCTTGTAGCTGGAAGTCGCTTTGGACAAAAGCGTCAGCCAAATGTAAATGTAAATGTAAATTCTGCTACTTCTAGAAAAGATACGCAAGCTAAGAAGTAACATGCTACAAACCCACAGAGAGTGAAGCCAGTTGTGCTCTCACACTGAGCCATGGACGGCTACCAATGACACACAGACAGCTGCGCCACTCAGAAGCTAAAATATTTAACAATTTTACATATTGCTGTTTGCCCTGTTGCTTGATTCTTATCGTCTGACAACAACGATAAGAAAAAGATATGAAAGAAAGAAAAACACAATCAACATGCGCAATCACAGCATCAGCGCGCCACAAGTTGAAGCAAAGTAGTAGTGCCCAGCTTAGGAAGGGGAGGTACAACCGACTGAGCACCACAAGCATGAAGCATGTAATTTATCATAACAGGGCGGCTCATAGCAAGACCAGGCGTGCGCAGTGAGAAATTAATACATAGACAAGCACACACACAAACACATTGTCCTGGAAACTCGAAAAATCCCTCAAGGCCAATGTGCCTCCCATCTGCCTTCGTCAACACCCTATTCAGACTCTGCCTCGTGGCATGGGGAACAACAGCTAAGCAGCACACTGACGTAAATGGCTGCCAGGCATGTGTTCAGTGTTGTTTGCTAAGAACAGCACAGCTGATACCACATGTTATCGGACAACAAACTATGTTCATAAAAACAGGTGATATATAACCCCATAATTACAGTGAATTTTTTTTTTTGAAACTTAAAAAAAAACAACAATAAAACATTTACATAAGTACTCACAGCATTTACCATGACACTCAAAAATGAGCTCAGCTCAGGGCGGAGCTTTGTGAATTCTTAGCGGACGCACAGTAGTTCATTGGCTCTTAGGGAATCAATTCAGATTGAATTTGCAACAAGCTAAACTTGATCAATTTTGACTGATCTGAAACATGACCACATTATCATACATAGAGGTCATTCAATGTGCTTTAGAAGAGCCAAAGTCAAGTCCATTTCATTTCTATGGTGTTTTTCGAATTGTTGTCACAAAGCTGCTTTGCAGAATCCAGATTCGAGCCTAATGAGAAAACCCAGGACGACAGAAGCAAGGGAAACTCCCTAAGCTGGAGGAAAGAAACCTTGGGAGAAATCAAAACTCAGAATGGAATCCCATCCTCCTGTGGTCGACACCAAATAACAACAACAACCAAAAGAAAAAGAAAAGTTCTAGAGATGATTAGAGTAACAGATCTAGCATAGGCATAGGAAGTGTAAAGTACAGGGAGATAGTCCATGGTATTTAAACAGGTACAGGCGAACGGGAGGTCCCAATGATGGGTGATCTTGGAAAATTGTAAACTATAAGAAATAATATGGTGTTTCTAGGGTCACAGAACTGGTAAATCTGGGGTCACAAAACATATAAGGCCTCAAGGACAAAATGCACATCACTTAAACAAAACATGTGTCATCTCATCACCTGATCTGCATTCCAAAAATGCTGAGTCATCCAGACTCTGTGGCACTAACTAAATCTGGTTTAAACTGGTGATGGGTGCCCATCACACACCCACCTGTCCTGGATTTATATAAAAACTCCTCATGACCATCAGTTGGTGTGGTCAGACTTCAATACCCATTGGACATTTGAGGTCCACACCTCCCCCCCCCCCCTCTTTTTGGGATCCCACCTACAGGACAATTTCCCTTTCCACAAAACCTTTAACTTGTAACTGTATTTTTTCTCTCTGTCTAATAAAACCTTTGAAAATAAGTTTGGTGACCTGACCTCTCCTTGAAGAACTCAACACTCACAATAATCCAATATCAAGATATGACAAAAGATAAAATCTAAGCTTTTTAACTAAAGACTGTGGAAAACAAAGTTTCTTTTTAAAACTAGCAAAAGACCTGATCTCCATGATGAGCTGGTTTCAGCAGTGGACAGCATCTTGACAAAAAACACTTGAGCCATAACACTAGAGCCAACCAGTGCAGACCCTGAGAGCTGAGGAAAACCTGGACTAAAATTGTGCAGCAGAGTCAACAGAATATCATTTGACCAGATGTTTATATGACAGTATGCGTCTGGTTTCAAAACGCTCACATGCATGTACTTGTAGACCAGTACTTGTGAAGGAAAGTGATGAGGTTGTCTGGGCAAAGCCCAGCTCAGGAGCATTCCTTTCATAGCGTACGTATTACTGCAAGCTCGTAAGCCCACTGCCATCAGAATGAGAGAAAAACATCTGTTGATTTAATTTACCACTCAGATCAGGCTAGACTAATGGATTGTCTAAATGTCTAAATGGTAAAACTGTAGTAATAAGTATGTATTAATAAACAATTACAGCAATTAAAGCAGATTTGGTTTTCTTTATTTTATCTGGTTACTGAGCAGACAAGGTCAACGCCAAAGGCACCATCTGACAGTTACTTACACATGACAGAAAGCAGCACAAATCAGTCAGGGTTTCTGCAAGTTTCAACAAGTTACATTTAAGACTTTGTAAAACCCTTTTTAAGGCCATCATGAATACAAAATTTACGACTGGAAAACCAGTAGAAACGATATGTGTCCTTGAATTACTTACAAAATAAATTATTCATTTGTCTCCTCACTTCAAGAAGAGTGACGGGACAGTTGTGTTTAGACAGTCCTAGGAAAACGGCAACACTGCGTAGTGAATTTTAGCTGTGATTTTATATTTATCATGTTACATTAGTGCCTTTACACCAATCTTGCTCAACTTTAGCATCTTCATGCTCAATGTGCAGTGGGATTAATGTTGTGTTAACTGTATTTACCTGAACACGAACTGCATCATTCAAGTTAAACCTGCACTTACCCCATGAAGACCAGAGTACAGTCAAATACAGTTGTGCTCATAAGTTTACATACCCTGACAGAATTTCTTGGCCATTTGTCAGAGAGTATGAATTATAACACAATTTTTTTTCTTTCACTCATGGTTAGTGTTTGGCTGAAGCCATTTATTGTCAAACAACTGTGTTTACACTTTTAAAATCATGATCACAACAGAAATTAGCCTGATTAAAAGTTCATCACCCTGCTGATTTGCCCTGATAACATGCACAAAACTTGACACAAACAGGCTTGAAAGGTTATTAATGGAACCATCTTCACCTGTGATCTGTTTGTGAGTTTCTGGAATCTTGACAGACCCTTGCATCTTTCCAGTGCTGCACTGATGTTTTTTGGATTCTAAGTCATGGGGAAAGCAAAAATATTGCCAAAGTGTCTGTTGGAAAAGGTAGTTGAACTTAGTAAAACAGAAAATGGATATAAGTAAACATTAAAGGAATTGAAAATGCCAATCAGCAGTGTTCAAACTGTAATTAAGAAGTGTAAAATAAGTGGTTCTGTTGAAACCAATCCACGGTCAGGTAGACCAACTAAAATTTCAGTCACAACTGCCAGGAAAATCGTTCTGGATGCAAAGAAAAACCCACAAATAACTTCAGGTGAAATACAAGACTCTCTGAAAAAATGTGGTGTGGCTGTTTCAAGATGCACAATAAAGAGGCACTTGAAGAAAGATGTGCTGCATGGTCAACTTGCCAGAAGAAACCCATAACTACACAAATGCTACAAAGTATCACACTTACAATTTGCCAAATAGCACAGAGACAAACCTCAAACCTTCTGGCACAAAGTCATTTGCAGTGATGAGACTAAAATTGAACTTTTTTGCCACAAATATAAATGCTAGAGAGTCAACAAGACCTATAATGAAAGCTACACAATTCCTACTGTGAAACACGGTGGTGGATCACTGATGTTTTAGGGATGTGTGAGCTACAAAGGCAGAGGAAATTTGGTCAGAATTGATGGCAAGATGAATGCAGTAGATTATCAAAAAATACTGGAGGAAAACAACCCTGAAACTGCGCATGGAACATACTTGAACATTTCAACATTATAATGACCCAAAACACAAGGCCAAGTTGACCTGTCATTGGCTACAGCAAAATAAAGTGAAGGTTCTGGAGTTGCCATCTCAGTCTCCTGACCTCAATATCATTGAGCCACTCTGGGGAGAACCTCAAATGTGCAGTTCATGCAAGAGCCCAAGAATTTACAGGAACTGGAGGCTTTTTGCAGCAAGAATGCACAGCTTTTCCATCAGATAAGATAAAGAGCCTCATCCACAACTACCACAAAAGACTTTGAGTTGTAATTAATGTTAAAGGGGGCAATACACGCTATAAAGAACAGGGGTATGTAAACTTTTGATCAGGGTCATTTGGGTAGTTTCTGTTTATGATTTAAAAAGAGCAAACAGTTGTTTGACAATAAATAGCTTCAGCCAAACACTATCCATAAGTGAATGAAAAGTTTTTGTGTTATCATTCATATTAATGGTTAAGAAATCGTACATTCTCAAATAGACCTTAGAAAACCTTATGAAATGCCACTTTACTTTACAAACAAAAATTAAATGATGGAGATAAATTCAGAGCAAATTGCAACTTATATCAGATATCAGTCCCAACTTGGTCTTGTTATTAGTCTTATTACAGCTACAACATGGAATCATCAGAGAATTCTGAGCTTCCAAAAAAAATGGTGTTAAAACACATACATGTTAATATTTAAGACCTAAATTTTACCTTAACATGTGCCCTCAATCTGATTGAATGGCAAAACACACAGCAATGTGGATGCCTAAGTGGGGGAAACCTTGACACTGGGAGTACAACAAAAGATTATCTGCTTAAATTAAAGGCAGTTGGACTCAACAGTGATGCTTACAACTTCACAAATAACCAGTGGCCAACTGCCCCGTAGCTTTAGTCATAGGGGTGAGTCATGCCAGTGAGTTTTTGGTATTTTCCAAGTACAGGGAAACACAACAAATCCATTGCCTCTGGTAGTTGACCGTATGCTGCAGATAACAGCTAAGTTAAAAAAGGCTGGAATATTCCAATACTAGTAATCAACACCATGAACAACCTTAATCCAAAATAAAACTGCAATGGCTTTAAAATGTCTCAAGTCGTGACTCATGTGCCCATTGCAACAAGAACAAGCCGTCAGTCAGAGCTGACGTGATTAAACAGGGGTTTAATTGTGGGCAATTAGTTCACAGATCTAACTGCTTGCCAGTAGCATAAATGGAGCAATAATGAGCATATTACACTCCAGCATGTGCGACACACCTAATCTTAATAAATCTGTCCCTGAACATGGCAGATTATTACAGGTTGAGAACTCTGTGGTATCAGAAATTATGTTTACCTAGTGCATCTGTTGCTGACTCACATTTCAAACATTTTTCAGTTGCCTTGGAAAACACATAAAAGTGGCACATCTGAAGCTTATTGTTTAACAAACCTATTAAAGGCATCATAAAAAATGTATTATTACAAGTATTTCATGGGCTCTCTATGTTCATACAGGTTCTAACTGCCCTCAAGCAAATAAGTCAATACCGTGACTTCAGAGAGTGTGCGCCTTTACCATAAAGCCAGCTTACTGAAAGAAATAGATAAAGAGTAAATAGAGAGTATCGCAATAAAATGAGATAAAACGTTATACAGAGTCATTGATTTATAGAGGAATGTTTCCAGGATCATATATGTAGGAGTGGCAAAAGTCATGTGTTTTCAATCAATGTAATGGCAAATTCACTAGTGGGTGCATATGAAAAAAATGTCCATGTTTGATCTTTGTGGAATCACAAGCTGATGTGCAAGACTGGTCAAATGTTACCAAAATGTTTTGATACAGTTTTTGCATAACTGAGTCACTCAATTACTTTTGCCACTTACAGATGTGTAATATTGAATCATTTCATTCAATCAATAAAGCAATAGCTATAAAGTTTTTTTCTCATTTAATTAGGTTCTCTTTATCTACTTTTAGGACTTGTGTCAAAATCAAACAATATTTTAATTCTTATTTAGGCAGAACTGTCATGTACCACAGTATATATGGTGTAGTTTATAGACCTGTGTGGCCTTACCTGTGATGATAGGTGATGATAGCAGTAAGTGCTCTTACACAAATGCGGTAACACATCAAATGGACTTTCTCACTGAGAAAACTCTTCATCCTACACATAGACACACATACATACATGCATACATTTAAAAAACATCGTGTTATAGAGTGTACCATCGGAGAAAAAGATGCTGATATAGAAAATATTCCTTTTGAGTTTCTCTAAAATCCTAAGAACTGTATATCTTTCTTTTCAAAACAGGATTTGGATATATAAGCTCATAACTACGATTCTTACCTCCCATTGGGCAGAAATCCAATTATGGTGGTGAAGACAACCAAAAGTGTCACCCCTGTGATAGCTAGTGTCAACCTGGAAACAACAAAACCAAGTATGACATGAGCCTGTGAGAATAGTATATATTCAATAGTGTATTGCAAGTACTTGATATAAAATATGGACATAAAAGCAGATGTTTAATTAAGTTATAAGTCAATATAAGAAGAGACTAATTATTATTGGTAAAATACAACCACCTTCTCCAATGAGCAGAAAATAATTAAGTTACAGAAGAGCCATTCACTATTGTGCCAAGTGCATAAAACATCAAAATTGTAAACATGTATTTTACAGACTGTAAGGTTGTTAGAGAATCAGCACACCTCCTTAAACACACACACACACACACACACACACACACACACATATATGGATAGGTGAACGTGACTATTTGTCTTTGGGCAAGTTCCTAACCACTAGTCCACCACTGGCCCATTAAATGAAGCAGTGTCAGCAAAATTCAACACACATATAAGCAACTATATAACTGAAACACTCCTTATGGTGTTGCAGGTTTGTTGTGACAGAAGCCATCAATGCTTCACTCAACACTGAGAGTCCCCAAAGCCTTTTACACTTTAGTAGTTAACACTGTAAAAACACAGATTCACTCTAAATCAAAAAATAGTACATAACATTATTTTTTATAATAATATTCATAATAATGTCATTTACCCTCATTTTTTAATGTATGACTTTAAACATTTTATGCTCTACATACAGTAAATTGGCTCCATGCTGCCACACTGGATATAAAAAGATCACACAGGAAATGAACAAATGAGCTACTGACTGTAAAATCCATTCCAACCAGTTATAAGTGCTTTTGTATTGTTCCATTGTGCCAACCACAGGTGCTGTAAAATCAAACTGACTGTAAAATCAAACTTTGCAATAAAATACCACAAGTTATACTTTGTTTACCAATGAGATAGACTAAATAGGTCTACAGTATGTATGTTGCATTTAAAATAGTTTACCATTAGCAGATTAATCAAATGACTGTAAACACATTTACAATCTGTGTTTCTTTTTTTTCTTTTTTTTACCAGAAATGAAAAAACATGAGGTAATGTCTTATACATTGTTACATAATTTTTCCAGTCAAGTTAGAGCAACCACTGCTGCCAACATTTTACCATAAATTACACATTTTATTTGTTTAATTTACAATGAAGGTTATAGTAGTTATTATATGCATGTAATTTGACCCATTGTAGCATCATATACTGATTGTGAAAATGTTTTTAAAAATTGTGATGTTATATAGATGATATCATCACATATCTCTGCACGTACAAAATGTAAAGGAGGGTTAAAGGAAATGTCACTTTAATAGAAAGTGACATTTCATTACAAATGTTCAAATATCTATCATCAAGACTGCTTTAAAGAAGCTCACTAGCTCTGAAACGGACTCTATGCATAGATTTGAGAACCAACTGAACTCCGTACTGTCCTGCAAAGAGCTACCTTAAGATTCAATTAAGTTCACACAATACCCAAGTGAGGAACATCTGATTAAAAGGAGCTCAGTTATAAAGCTCTTCCCACTAGTGTCTCAGCTAACACACACACACACACACACACACACACACACACACACACACACACACACACACACACACACACACACACACA
>JBBIGC010023522.1:0-12551 GCA_037576955.1 Lepidarchus adonis | reverse complement strand
AGGAACGCAGAATACGGACCGCAGCTCTACGTACGTACATACGTACGTAGTTAACAGCAAGTATATTTCTGCCTTTAGACCCACATTGTTGAGTCATTGTGTCACAGTGGAACGATGGACAGAAACACCTCAAACAAGGGTGGTGCTTGGTTTTCTTCTTAGAGATGACGGCTGGTGAGAGTTCTGGTCGTCTACCAGCACATTATTTTTAGGGGTCTCAGTTTATTTTCTTATTCTGTTTATTTTCTTTATACATTATGTTATAGATTTGTCAGCTTCTGAGACCTAAGCTTACCCATAAACCCCTTCTCTGCATTTCATTTCAGAAAGAGTATACACAAGCCATGTCCCTTATCCTGTATTTTTTTATTTTTTATTTTTTTTGTTTTCTTTCGTTTTCTTTTCTATTTGATGGTACTTAGAAGGTTGTGTTCCAAAACACAGCTATTTTCCACCCTCCACACTACAAATGACGTTAATTGTGAAAACCTACTACTGAAAACCTAACAAACAGATGTGTAAATGTTGTAGTTTTTTCATTGTCACAAACCAGTTGTTTTTGAGGTTATTTTGGGTCTGCATGGTCTGGGGAGTGTGTCACATTTTTTGACACATTAACAGTACTTGCATATTACATTAAACTCTTTGGTTTATTTTTTTCCCCTGTTATGGGTTCTTTAATGCAATAAACAGACCAGACATACAGAAGACCATTTAGAAAGTTTCACAAGGATTTATGGCACATTAATTAAAGAAATTCATAAAAAGGTGAACATGTACAGTATACATATCTACTGGTCGATTGCCAGAATTTGAGATTGAGAATTCCCTAAAATGTGAGAGACATTGGAGAACTTTGAGCACCTGATCGTCTGCCCAGAGAGTCTCTCTAGAGGGTCAGCAAGTGTGTAAATCAGCCAGACATGGTGCAAATATTTAATCAGAAATGTCTGTGGAGCACATTCCTAGATAGCAGGCATATCTCATTCCAAATGCAGAATGCATTTCAAGAGTCCATGTCTCGTGTGCATTAACCGATATATCTGTCTCACGAAAACCTTTTATTCCTTTACGCCTTTTGAAAGCAGCAGCTGCCAATTCATGAGCATGGGCCAATAGAAAGTTCCCCTGGCTTTAAAAAAAAAATCTAATTCCATCTGAAATGAGTCTCTGGACAAGGTACACCAATCAGCCATAACATTAAAACCACTGCCAAGTGAAGTGAGTAGCATTGACTGTCTAGTTATTTAATTAAAATAACACCTGTCGGGGGTGAACAGTCCCAGCGAGTGGACAGGCTGATCCAAGCAAGGACAGCTGGTGAATCAGCCACAGGGTCATGGCCGTTTACTTTTTACATAAGTTATTAAATCCAACAGAACTAAAAGTTGTTTTGCTCCTATTTTTTTTGTATTCTGTATTTGGTGCATCACGTTGCAGTATTCCACAGTATTACACAAGCTTTGACGGATTCCAATTGCCCTGGTTTCAATTCTCCGTCATAGCAAAGTCCTGGTAAAACTTTCACTGTGTTCGTCACTGACAGCACCGAGATTTGTGGGGAAGAAGTCTAAGTGTGAGTGGAGGAAATGAATCTTGAGTGACATTGTCAACAATGTTTTTGGCCATTTTTTTCCAGCCCAACTAACAGATCTTCAAACCACTTCTTACTCATAACAAGTCTGATCTGGGGGCCAACAAATATGCCCTCTTTGATCTTGGCATCAGTTATTCTTGGGAACATCTGTCTGAAATAACGAAAATCTTTACCTTCCTTGTTCGTGCTGTTCACAAAGTTCTTAATGAGTAACAGTTTTATGTCGAGGAAATGAAAATATTTCTGTTTGGTTGACAAGAGATTCGTGAAACATTATTCTGTCTTGGAACTAACTTTTTACGGAGTGTTCAGTTCTGTCAAGAATAGTGTGACTCTTTGGCACGGCTGTCAAATTTGCAGATGAAACAACAGTACTTAGCTGCAGTCTTAGTAACAGAGCAATGACTTTAAGATCTCCAGTTGTACCTGGTATACTGGACTTCCATATTCTCATACATTTCTTTCATGTGTGCTGCATAGCCAACAGGTACTGAAGGATAACCGTTGCTGTTGTGTAGCAGAACAGCTTTCAGACCTAACATTGACGAATCAACGATCACAACCCAAGGCCGAGTACAATCTTGTGCAAAACATTTTTTTTATCATGATGTCGGTCTTGAAACAAACATTTTTGTACTTGTTGACAGTAAACACTATTCCTGCAGTCTTGTACCCAGCAGCTTTGATAGACCCAAATCTCTGAACAAATCATTCAGTTCAGACGGTGTTATCAGATGTGGATCGCCTGATGAGCATGGTTCAAAATTCGGGTCAATGTCCTGCATTGCAGTTTCATCATCTGGTTAGTCTAAGGTCCAATCCTCTGGTGGTTTCTGCATGCCCAGGATCTTTCACAGAACAGCTTCTAACCGGGCCTATTCTTGGACATGCTCAGGCTTTACAAACTGTTGTTGATAAGTCACTTACAGGAGCGAAAATGTTTGGATACAAATGTAAGAAAATTCATGACATTTTATTGTGCAGTTTGATCAAACTTAAATTGCTGGTAAGAAAAATTCCTATTAGGTGCGATGCACCGAAATGTAAATGCTTGGCCCAAAACGAAAATTATGAAACAAATTGTCTGAAAGAAACAATATATAAATTAATTTGACAGTTACATATACAGTAACTCAGAAGACTGTAGCCTACATATTACTTGTGATAGGGTGCAGGCCCCTCATCTGGTACAGGCAGCCGAGCCCTTTTCCTGCGCTGTGTGCTTCTTAGTCTCGAACCGGGTTCTCTGGATCCAACGCAGTCTGTATAATTTCTCCTTCGCACTCCTTTAAGTAATGATGTTTATAATGTGAATCAAGTACAGTCGTGATGACATGAAGGGGATCTGAGTATTTGACAGTAAAAAATTGTGTTCACTCCGTAGTTCATTTCAACATCTTTGCTTAGAAGTCGCTTTAGTGCAGAAATGAAGGGAATGACGTCGGCCACAGCTGCATCACATGAGTTTATATTGAAATATCTGCAGCTTTAAGCTCATGGACGTGAGTTGCAACAACATTATGCAGTTCAGGTTAACACACCTATGAGAAATGCCGTCTAATTGGAATGGCATAACTGGACTCAATGGGCTCGATAATCCGATAATCTCGATAAAACAGAATGGGTGAACATCTAAGACAATGAGTTCCATTATCTTTTGCGTAATGCCCTCAGCTTTGGCACAATCACTGGGAAACGTTCTTGCCTTTTCAAAAACGTCCACCACAGATGGATTGTGCTGGGAAGGACTTTCCTCTTCTCTGCTGCATTCCTCTCATCATTAGCATGACGATCGGGATGTTTGTAAATTAATCTCCACGTTGAGAAATTCTTTGTAAATGAACCCCCTCTTGAAATTTCTGCATTACACATTGTGCAAACGTCTGTGTGTGTGTGTGTGTGTGTGTGTGTGTGTGTGTGTGTGTGTGTGTGTGTGTGTGTGTGAAACTTTGAAATACGTTTACACGGCAGACATGTTGGTGTGAGCTGGTCACAGTTTTTTTTTGTGTCATCACAACGTCCTGTTTCAGTCGCTCTCATAATTTTTTTCAGGAGAAACCGAAAATTCTGAAAATTTTTGACTAAAATTTGTGGTGGCTGAGTTTTCAGTGCGTTTCTACTATTCGGTATTTTCCGCAAGAACATTTAGCCCTAGGCACAATACAGGGCAGCCAATCAGAACAGATCTCATTAACATATAACAGTCCTAAATATACAGGGACATATATAGCCTAGGATTAATTTAGGCTGGTCATATGTAAGAATGTATGACCATTGTTGGTTTGCAGAACGGCATAAATGTGAAAAATGTGGAGAATTGTATAGGAGTGAAGGCTTTTCCCTCACTGTAGTGTCCTAGAGATTATTGTTTATCTCTAATAATAATAATTATAATGTTTCATCAGTAATAATAATAATGGTTCTCATTTTTACTGTGTTGTGTGTATCTGTCTATACACTGCCCTTTCAGAAATGTGTGTGGGAAACAAAGCCTACTCGTTTCTGTGGAATTGTTTTGTTTGTTTTAATGCGTCCTGTATGGCCGATCCATTTCACTGCAGTCCACTGGGCGCATTAGCGGGTTGCCGTGCCAGAGTGCTGTATGTAGGTGTGAAAGATGTTACATCCCACAGTACATGTTGACTGGCAGGCAGCATTGTTTTTTTAATACTGCGTCTTTTGTTTGTTTGCAGAAATGGGTACAGATCTGCCCGGGCCAGTGGCCATGGCAGGCGCTGTGGCGGGTCAAGTCCGGATGGCGGGCACCATGCCAGGACGAGGGGGCAAGAGGAGATCGGCCGGGTGAGTGAGAAAAGCATTAGGGCTATAAAAATGCATGGTTCCTTTTGGGGAAAATATGAATTATTCTGGGTTTATTGTTGTGATAGATTATAAGAATGTGCTCATTTTTGGACAAAATAAAATTGGACTCTGTAGGGATAGTTTCAGTCATGATTGGCTATTATATTAAATTAAACACAGTTTGTTAATTGTGCCTAAAATAAAAATAAATGGTTCCTGAAAGAATACTAATCTGATCAGAGATTTGTATTTAACCTGTGACTGTAGTGAAGCTGGTTCAGGTTTACTGTGATAAGGGATTCACTGAAGACTGATTCCAATGCTGAGATTTTTATGTACATATCTGCAGATGCAAATTATTATTTGTTTATCAGAAGGGCTGCCCAAACCTGATGCCCACCCACACTTGGCATGGCCTGGAACTCACAACAATCTATATGAGAGCCCGAGATGCTACCACAGAGCTATTCACTGAATACGGAGGGATTTCAGGAAAACAGATAATCGAAAATGGGCAATGGCTAAATGCTAACTGCTCAATCCGTGCACACCTCTCCCAAAATTGGAGCACCTCTTCTGGACACAGCATGGCTCATTTAAAGGGGCAGTTCCCCGAAACACTGGGAGCTAAAACATGCCTCCCCAATACTTGGGAGACTGTCTCCCAAACCAGGAAGGGAGCATGTGTGTCATTCCCTCAGAAGTGAGCCCTGCATGTGAAATTCCAACACATGGTTGGCATGTGTGGTAGCTTCTCAAAACATGGGGCCACTTCTCCTGAACCAGGAATGGAGGTGCCAAGCAGTTGGAGCAAGGGGAAACGGAGGGCTGACTCGAAGGATAAATCTGAGGTCGAATGCAGCCAGTCAGAAAGTTGGCAGCTACACCAGCCCAGTGACACGGACAAAATGACAACGTGCCGCCCAGAGGGGCGAGCGTGCTAATACAGGCATCAGCCCAGCTGTAAACCGTTAGTACTGATTGCCCCTCAGTGGGCAGGGCCGACGTGCATTGCAAAACACATCTGACTGATATTTATTTTAATATGCTTATAAATGAAGTTAATTTAGAAAAATTGAAGCATATACATTCTGCTCTTTCAGAGCAACGTAAAGCTATCATCACATATCGGTCAAGTTTTAACACCTGTCTGACCATGATATGAAATTTTCCCTGTAAATTTCAACAGATACCAATATGATTCTGATATGATCATGCAACCTTAGCTTTGGGTGCAGCAACAGTAGAAAAAATCAACAACTAAGCCACAGAGAAAACGTTGGAACAATGGATGAGATGCACCGATGTGGAATTAGTCTGTTGCTGCCAATGCCAAAATATTATTCTGATATTATTGTGCAACTGTAATGTATTACAACACTGCAGTTTATGACATAATTCATTCAAACTGCACTCATGCTCAAGAGTTAAACTGGGATTTGTAATGTTGAGGGGACTGTCGTATTATGTAACTGCTGTAGTTAATAAAATATTTAGGAGATTTTTTATAATTAACGCTTGATATGACCCACTTAGTTGTGTTTGTCTTTTATGTTGTGTGTACAAATAAGCAAAGTGTGAATGTCCGGATAAATTGCTGGGAAGTTCAGACAGGGTTCGGTGTAAAATGCTAGAGAATGTTCTAGAGAATCTTGCCAAGTCAGAGTTGTTCCCAATGTTGGTGAATGGAACCAGATGTCTGGTTCTTTTACGAGCTCCCTCAGAAAGTTCTTCCATGAAATAGTGATGAAGATGCTGTGTGATGCCTGTGACATTGTTCTGCCAGAGTTTTCATAGTATGTTTAAGAACTTACATGTAGAGGAAAGTTCATTTAGTGCAGATTTGCTGCTATTTTACCATCAACAATGATACACATAAACATTTGTGGAGCTTCACAAATGGATTTGGACTGGCAATAAAATTGCTATTTTTGTGTTCTAGACAATGTGACCTCTGGTTCCATTCACCATCACTGTGAAGAAACACTGTGTGCCTTTCAAGCCCTGAATTATGCAGATTTTGTAAAATCAATGGAAATCCCCTTTAATGTGGAGGTATGCTTCATTGTATTGAGTGCTCCACCCGATAATGTTTCACACATGTGAATAAATGAGATGTTTACAGGGAGAATATCAACCATTGATCTTTTTTTTTCTGTCACAAGTCCAAACAATATATCACACTGATGCATATGGTCTCCTTTCTCCATCCGTCCCCCAGAGATAATCTGAGTTGATGTTTATTAGTTCTTTGCCGTTTGCCCTGATGGCAGCTTACCGGAGACAATCCCCTTTCGACACCAAGAAATATGTTTCCACTTTATTTGACTGGCTGGGTTTTTACAGTGACACAATGCAGGTCCTTGCAGTTTTGCAGAAAATATATACAGTTAAAGTCGATACCGTTGTAAACGTAGTCATTCCAGTTAAACATGCTGTCAGATCTGCAAAGTCTGAGCAATTTTCAAAGCATCGGGGGCATGTGATGCGGGTAGAATTTTGCGAGAACTGTTTTTTAGTATTTATTTATGCATTTATTTATTTATTCATTCACTCACTCTATTTATTTATTTATTAATTAATTATTTTATTATTTTATTATTTTATTTATTATTTTATTTTATTTGTGAAAACGAAATAACACAGAAGCATTAGGGTTTTTGCCGTGTAGCCTCATAGCTCCAGTGTAAAGCCGGGATGTAGATTGGGCAAATGAGATTTTTTGGCCACATCATTAATACATTTCTGCTCTAGAGCCAGACATCCACATGTTCTTCCTGCCTCCGTTCTCCTATGAAGCTGAACTGCTCTGTGGTGGGTATTCTGGACCACGCAGCAGAGATACCAAAAGACCTGATTTATCATTCACTTTGTTTTCAGAGAGGTTGCCTTTGAGATCAGACCTGCAGTTTACATCAGTTACATCAGTTTCTGCAGCGGAGAAGGTTTTCAGCGTCGCTTTCGGGTGCGTAGTGTAAGAACAGCTCCAGTACTGAAAAGTGACCTAAAGACCTCTGATCAGGAGCTCAGGACCCATCAGTCTGTACCTCAAAAGACATTGAAAAGCACTTCTCCTTATTTAAGTCGTTTAAACTTGAAGATGAGAACTTTTGAAGGAGCATCAGGTTCTTCAGCTGCTTTACTTTGGATATGTGTTTCTTTCTGCTGATTTCATAGCTGTGAATTAGACAAAGGTTAGGGATGCATTGGATAGCAGTGGTTCCAGATGGTGCCATTTGCTTCCTCTCGCTCCACTGGGCTGCCTTTAATATTTCATATTTTATCAGTGTGCAGCGATTTGCTCCCTTGGTATTCCAGATTAACTCATAGAGTTGGCAGTTAATGCAATAACTGTACAATAAAAGCATTTCCCCCCATTTTCCCATCAGTTTCCTGATTTTCTCCACAATTTCATAATCTCCAAATCCACCCTCTAGCTAGGATCTCTCAATCACACCACCAACAGTGAGAGGGTGAAGGTGAGCAGGTGCTTCCTCAGAGTCACTTCCAGCTTCATCACATCTTCTCAAACTGTCCTTAATGCAGCATCATTGGACAGTGTAACACCAGGATGCTAACGGTCAATTCTGCTACATCAGCTAGTAGATGCCCATGTCCAGTTGCCACCCATCCAGAGAGGGCAAAGATAATTGCACTTTCTTGGGGTCCTGGCCATGTTTAACTGCCGTACCAGGGTCTCAACTCATGACCTCCTGATGGTGGACCGTTGCACAATTCAGGAGCCCCTGAAAGTGCATGGATTCATTCCACAGTGATTATAAGGAGAGAAGGTATTTTATCAGGAACTGCTTGAATATTATTGGCTTGTTTTTGTTAATAGTAACAAGGCTGATGTAAAAATTTCAGTTGAATTTAACAGAGGAGATTTAATTCCATGCTGTCAAATATTTAACAACATTTTAATAAAACTAAAGTAAGTAACCCTGGTATTTTTGTTTTTGTCTTATTATTAGTTTGATCGGTATATTACTCACTCCCTGGGCGCGTGTGCAAGTGTGATGGGTTAAATGCTGATGGCACATTTCGTTGTGCTGCACTGTGTGATGGTGTGTTCACCATGAAAAATAGTCCTGAATAATAGATAATAGAATAATAATAGACCTGCAATGACACAACATGTTCTGTAATGCAGTTTATTGGGAAACAAATGGTGTTTAAACTTGGAATGGACTTGATGGATCTTAATGATTAGTGTCTTATATTCTGGTTAATGGATGGCGCAGTGGTCATCACTGTCACCACACTGCAAGAGGTTCTGGGTTTGACCCCTGGCTCGGCCACTGGTGTCTTTCTGTGTGGAGTGTACTACCTCTCCCTGTGTTTGTGTGGGTTTCCTCTGGGTGAACTTGCCTTGTGTCCAGTTAGCTGGGGTCAGCTTCAGCTTCCCCATGACCCAAAATGAATAACTGATTTGGAAAATGGCATAATAATAGTAATAAAGTTAAAGTACAGTGCATTTTTATTTTTCAGCTGTGACTGTGGTGCACTGTGTTCTGACCCCTTTATATCAGAGCAGCATTAACATTTTGGACAACAGGATCTTTTCTTTAGGATTGGACCAGACTGACTAGCCTCCACTCCCTACATGCATTGGTGAGCCTTGGGTGCCCATTACCCTATGGCTGATTCATAGGTAGTAGTAACTACTGCAGACCTGGAACACTCCACAAGACCTGATGCTCTCACAATAAGACCCTTGGATCCTTACACTTCTGCTTCCAGCACATCAACTTCAGAAACTGACTTTTCACTTGCTGTATAATATATCCCACCTCCTGCACAGGCGCCATTGTAATGAAGTAACTAGATAGTGTTACTCTCTTTACCTGTCAGTGGTCTTAATGTTATGGCTGGTCAGTGTAGCTTGTATGCTAAATGGATTGTAGATCTCTGAAGGCTGTGGTATTGGATTTTTTTTCTTTTTCACTCAGCTTTCATTAACCTCTCTGTGTCCTTTCTGGCTGATGGAGTGTGAATGCCTGCAGCGGGGACCTTTTTGAAAGGCTGAGATCTTTATTTTTTGTTGAACCTGGACACACGCTGTACCGACCGGCAACACTCGGATAATGGCACAGTGCTCAGAACGTCCTATTCTGTCCGAGCGGCTGCGTTTTAATGTCAGTTTCAAATTGCCCCACCCCATACACAGCACTCATACAGTCTTTTTCCACAGATAATCCACTTCACCTGCCCACTCACTACTCTTCAGCAAGAACAGAGCCCTGCAAGCCTTCATTTAACTGTCATGGCTTTTGGTGGGTCTGTGTTCTTTTTTATTTAATTTAGTATTTACACTCTATATAGAAACTGGAAAAGGAAAAAAAATAAATAGAGGAAGGAAATGAGAGGAAAGGAGAGAAAAAAGTGGGGAAAACGCACCACATCAGCATCAATATTGTTGATACTATGTAAGGAAAGCGGGTTCTACCGTATTTCCACAAAGTACAACTTGGGTTCTTTAATCAGGGGTAAACATAAATTACAGGCATGTGACATTGAGACTCATCTTGGATCTTGAAACAGCAGTTCTAACTCCTAATCTAGAGGGCAGCGCAAAAAACACTCCAAGGAAGAACATTAGGGAACCTGTTGTCTGGATTTGGTAGTGCCATCTAGTGGTTACTGATCGTATTGCTACATGAGGTGACCAGAGAAAACAAATTGTGACAATGTTAACCCCTCTGAGATCTGGCAGGAGATGTAGCAGCTTGTTTTGGGTTGGAGGTGTATGAGTAATGATGTGGGGCGGTTGTGGCCTAGTGGTTATGTGCTTTGCAGGTTCAAGTCCTGGCCCAGACACCACTGAGGTACTCTTGAGTAAGGTACCGTCCTGCTACACTGCTCCCTGGGTGCCGTGGTAGATGTTCACTGCTTGATATGTGGATTGGTTAAATGCAGAGTTCAATGTAATGGGGTGTGTTGTCCTTTTCATTTACATGCAATTCTAAAGTCGACACCCAAACCGCTCTCGGGTGCTCATTTGGCGTAAAGAAGAAGAATCACTTTAATGCACCAGCACCATATTACAGGATAAGGCTTAGTGCTATGGACAGAATCCATGGGGGTGGGGTGTGATGGTTTAGCCGTCGCTCTGCTTTAACATTACCTGACTCTGCAGAGCAGAAAGGCTCTGAATCTGTGTGTGTTGAGCTGTGTATGGATTAGGGCCGGCAGGCAGCAGATCTGACGAAACGGTCAAAATCGTACACATGCCGCTAACACAGAATGCAAATCTGCCCCACCTCCACCCTCCACCCTCCACCCTCCACCCTCCCCCGAAGGCCGTATCTGAGGCATTTCTCACTCTCACTGTGCTCTGCTCTCGGCGTCATTCATACGTCACACACTGTACGTGATGTATGATCTTGGTCTGATAACGTCGACTCGTTTTCCTCACTGCATTCAGAGCTGCTTAAAAGTTTGTGAACTCTTTAGTTATTCTCCTGTTCAATATGATCAAAAACACCTCCAGATTTTCACAAATATTAGACATATCATACATGTCCATTCTTTTTTTAAAGGATCACATATTTTTGTGAAAAATTATTTTTTATGTCAAATTTATTCAGAAATAGAAACATTCCAAATGGCTTACAAACTTTTCAGCACCTCTGTGATAAAGGAAAGGCGTCATGGGCACATCGTGAAGACATGGAGCCGAGTCTTGGGCTAAATTGTAGAGTTAATGTCTAGTCTAGTCTGTAAATCCACAGCTCTTATGAGTGGAACAGCATTCTGTGGAGTGATGGAGCTCCACCTAGTGGCTTTGGGATGAATTGAAGTGATTGTCCATCGTCAGTGCCCCAGCAGTTCTCTTAATGCAATCTGATCCTCACAGCAATGTTCCAACATTAAAGCTGTACCAGAAGAGTAGTTCTCCTCCCAGAAGTCCTCATTGTCTGATTAAGTATACTCATGTTTTTCTTGCAGGATGGACTTTGACGATGAAGATGGAGAAGGACCCAGCAAATTTTCAAGGTCTGAATTTTTATAAGCCATCATATTTTCCTATGTTCCTGTCTCTTTACTCCGCTGTTCTGTAAATAAGACATATTTAAGAATATTCAGCATCAGCATTTCATTCAGGCCATAAACCATAAGTCCTGTCTTTATTATTTCAAAACAGTTTTGTTTGGATTTTTCCAACACTGTTTGATCATTTGTCTGCACATCATGTGCCATTTCAGATCTCTTTCTCATGCTTGTTTGTTTGTTTGTTTGTTTGCCTCAGCTTGTGATTTTCTTTCAGTCCATGTTGTCATTAAAGGACATGTATCCGTAATTTGACCCCCCACCCCGCTGACCACAGCGGATGGCCCTGGCTGTAGCGCTGGAGTGGAGACAGTGCCCTCTGCTGGCCAGAAGAGAAACAACACCAACATTGCATCTCCTCTTTACGGCAGAGCTGCCATAAACCAGGCACAGCCACGCAGTCCTCATCAATACTGCAGCATCTCAATTTGCTCAGAATATGTAATGAGTCTGATGTCTGTAGCAAGACATTTTAGGATTAAAAATTTATCTGAAGACATAAATTGTGCTTCAAGAGGGAATTTTAGGTCACATTAAAGAATTTCACGTACACACACACACACATGCACATGTATCTATGTTTGAGTGAGTCAGGGTTTGTTTGACCCGCACACACCAAACCCATTATGTGAGCAAACTCCCTGCAGAAATATTCATTAATCAACAATGACCCAAACCCGCCCCGGCTTCTACGTATATGCTATTAATACCATAGCTCTGTGCCACCAACACTGCAAACCCACTCTACCTATGTGGGCCCCTCACTGTTGCATTACATACACTATCTTTCAATCTTCCAATCTCCCAAATGGCTTGTTTACAGTGTATAGAGTGACATAATTGGGGTATTTTCTGAATGAAATATGTCTACAGCACAAACAGTAGTATGACGTTTGCACAAGCCATTAGTTTTGGCCGTTATGTTTGGTAACTTTGGTAACAAATTATTTTCAATATCAATCATCCCAGAAGATTGGTACATACTTTAACCACAGAATGACTGTAGCATGACCAGGGCGCTTACACACACACACACACACACACACACACACACACACACACACACACACACACACACACACACACAAACACACACACA
>JBBIGC010023513.1:0-12553 GCA_037576955.1 Lepidarchus adonis | reverse complement strand
TTTGTATAGATATCCAACTTCATATTGAGATCTGATGTATCTAATGTGTTTCTTTAAAGTGTTCCTTTAATTTTTGTAAGCAGTGTAAATAAATAAAGAGTGGTCAATTCAATATAATAAAACAAATACAAATATAATCTAAATATAATCTAAATCTAAAACCAATAAATTGTATGTTTAAGCTATTTATATATATAAATGGAGAATGTTCAATACAATATAATAAAATAAATACAAATATAATCTAAATCTAAAACCAATAATGGTCATATCAGCAACAAGTGATCAATTAGATCAAGACTTCTGAAGGTCTATTGTCCTGTAAGTTGCGTTGATGGTACGTGTCAAAGGAAAATCTTCATGAATGCCAGAACCCAAGATTTCCCAGCAGAGCATTGCCCAGAGCAATGTTCACCTGCTCACCTTCTTCCCATGATGCTTCCTGGTGTCATTTCCTCTCCAGATAAGTATCTCAAAGGCTTTGTGTCTAATGATGGTTGCTGCTGGAGTTTTAATTTCAAAACAACAATACACAATAGAGAAAGAGGCTAGAGGAATACTGTTACTTTACTGCTGTTTAAGAATGCTTCTCAATTGACTTGGACACCATTGCAGCAAGAAATCTAGGTGCTGGTCTCCAAGAAGGCATAGTTTCATAAAAACCAATATCCCCAAGGCATAAAGACGGCATTCGCATAGAAACATACAGAGAAAGTGCCGTCAAGAACTATCAGGAACTGGAGAGACATGGATACTCATGGTGCTCAGCTGTAGGCCTGACGCCCGTTTAGTATGTCTTCAGCTTCCTCCCTGTCAGACCACACATTCTGTCATGCAGTATATACTGGATGCTGTTTATGATCAAAATCTAATTATTTCCATTAATATTTTACCCTGTAAAGGACATCTAATCATCCATTATCAATCTGAGAATATGTTAGGGATATAAAACATTGCCTGTATGGTAATATATCTAACAATTATCTGAAAAATGTAAATATATTTAATACCCATACCCAAATACAGCAGCAAAATAAGGTATGTTTCCAAACCAACAAAGGGATCTACTATACGCCAAGAATCTATTCAGAAAGTGTGCCACTAGATGTCATCAAACCACAACCATGTGCATTCAGTTAACTTAATACCACCAGAACAAGACAAAAGGCCTTTTAGTGACAAGACCTGAGATGGGTTTTATTTAGGAATAGGAAGATGTCCTCTTGCCACAGAGTGGAGTGGCAATCCCACAGGAAATGGAAGAATAGTCCGATATATTTTGTGTTCTACAATCTCATTTAAGATTACAGAAGAAAACTGAGAACTATTATCTTGTGAAAGAAAGGCATTGCCAATAGTGGTGCCATGCCAGTAATGTCTGATGAGTTAAGATTTCTCTCTAAGCTGATAAAGAACAAATCAATTTTTCAGGCCCATTTTCTCAGAAGAAAGCCAGTGATTGTGGAGGCCAGAATTTCCAGTTTGTTGGACTTTGTGAAAAACCTCCATCTGTGCTAAATGAACCTGAACATGTGAAAAGCTGAAGGAAAGACAGTATGGAATAGTCGGTAAAAGTGTTGTTTTTTCAGATAATCCTGGGCCACCTTGGTAGTATAGTGTAGCGGAGCTGGGGATTGGACGGCCCGGCCGCTGCATTTGAATAATGGAGGTGACTGTGCGTGTGTTTGAAGGGGTGGGAATTGGTTGGTGGGGTGTTTTATGGGTTATCTGGGGCATTTTGTGTGTTTGGTGTGGGTTTAAGGGAGGCTATCTGAGGTGGCTTGTGGTGAGCTCAGCCAGATAGTTAGGTTGGGTTCTGATGTGGAACTGCTCTGTGTGTGCTAATCCGCTGTTCTTTTAACAGTGCAATAAAGCAATTGGGACAATGTCCCAACTTCTGAGCAATATTTCCTGTGTCAGCCTTCATCTTTTCCCTTGGCAGGTTTTTACTCCAGACTCAATAGTAATTGCATTTTTATGCTTCTTTAAAACAGTGTAGATTATGTTTAATTGGTTGGGCTACTACAATAGTATTAGCATTTTTATGCTTATTTAAAACAGTGAAATCGATGCTTGGTTGGTTGGGCTACTGCAATAGTATTAGCATTTTTATGTTTATTTAAAACAGTGTAGATGATGTTTAATTGGTTGGGCTACTAGTAAGTAAAAAGAAATCATGTACAGTGACTAATGTTTTATGTTAATGCACAGAAAAACTTAAAAAGGTGTTTGGATTTTCAGACCAAAACAACATGGGAAGGAACCACTATTGCCTTTCCTTCTCCTTGCCCAACATAGAACACAGATCAAATATCACCCATAACAAAAACTTGTTTTTATGTTATGTTTTTTGTGTCAGCAAAAGCATCTTTCCCGCTCATTAGCTTTGTCATGTCAGTCTTGTTTCTTCCTGTAGTTACAGAGTCTCCACAATTATTGCAACACCTGCTTAAGTTGTGTTCTTAGACTTCTAATACAATTCCCCAATAATGTAGGCAACATTTATTAAAAAATCTCACATTAAAAATACATTTTACATGAAATCCTGTGTGCCACAATTATTGACACTTCTTCTTTTAATATTTTGTTTAACCTGTTTCTCCTATAACATTTCACAAGGTGCAGCCGTAGCCCAATGGTTAGAGAAGTGGGTTTGTGACCAAAGGGTCCCAGGTTCGATTCTCGGGACTGGGCAGCAGCTGAAGTGCCCTTGAGCAAGGCACCTAACCCCCAACCGCTCACCATGTACGTCGCTCTGGATAAGAGCGTCTGCCAAATGCTGTAAATGTAACAAGGTTTGAAAATACAGTGATAGGTCTTCACAGTATCACAGATCCTCCACCATACTTTACAGTGGGCATCCTTGAATTCACAGCAGCCAGACTTAAAATGTTTAATGCCAAAAAGCTAAAAGCACATCTGACCAAAGTGTCCCAGTACTGCTCAGCATGTTTGTGTTTACGCTTGTGATTGTATTGAGAAAAGGCGTTTTTCCTTGAATGTCTCCCAAACAGCTTGTTGCCATGGAGATAGCATCTTGTTCTTGTCACGGAGAATCTAACAATGAGCTTTGGAGGATTTTTTTACTTCTCTTACTATCCTCCTCACTGCGTGTCTTATAAATAAACTTGGGTCCTCATCCAGCTTTTTGTTTTAAACTTCTTTATTATACATCTTACTGTAGATACAGGCAGATTTATGTGAGAAATTATTTTCTTGTTGCAATTACTTGACTTATGAAGGTCGACATACATCTGCCTTACTTGCATGTCCTCTTGTCTTTCCCATGTTGAAGAATGGCTAAAAGCAATGGAACTCTGTGTCACGTCATACTTACACCCCAAGGAAACAGGAAGTCATTAATACTTTATTCTTAAATAATAATTTATTCTTAAATAAATATTAAATAATAATTAACCTCTCACAAATAGATTTTAATCATTTATTGAGGCAACTTGTTTGCATTGTCCATACAACAGGCTATGTGAGGCTTCTATAGCAACATATGGCGCACAAGCAGTTTAGCCTTAACGGACTGTTAACAATGTTATTGCTTTTCATGAATGTATTTTAATCTGTAGTAACATATGGCCTTGTTCCACTGGAACCAGGCTGCTCTGTGAAGAGACATTTTTCCAATGCAAATGAAACAAACCGTGTCTGACCTTTAAGTGTGCTGATGTGGGCTTGCTCGCTATCAGGGCCGAAATTCTGAAGTCCCTGCCCACAAATGGGCTGTTTGCGTGTTTTGCCATCTGTTTGGCTGAAATGCGGACGTGGAGAAGCTGCGAAGACACAGTTTTGGTTTGCGAATTGTTTATAAAATCCAAAATTAAAGAAGCGCAATAATGGGTGTGAATAATCTAATGTTTGTGTGGACATCAGAAATCCAAATTATTGAATTATTTAATTAAGCAGCCAGTCATCATGGCATTCTCCCACCACTCACTTCATACTAGCCCTGCTCCACATTAAATGCCAGTCGTACTACAGGTATATCTTATAAATTACATCTTAACTTCCACTTTCCACTTGCCTTTCACCTCAGGCCGCTGTTGCTGCCTGTATGCAAGGATGAACATTGACATTGACGTGCTCAGATCAGATTTACAGCATCTTCATCTTCTGCATGTTGGCTCTCCAATTTGTGCTTGAGTGATTAATGTTAGTGTATGTGATATGAAATCAATACACGAGGTATAGTAACAGCGTTTATGCTGCTACCCCACATTTACTTGACATGTATCCCACATTAACCAGTATAGGAAATACACATTCTTCATACCACAGTGTCAAAAAAGAACACTTGTCCTTGTCCTAAAATTCATTTGCCCCCAACCTTAGTCATGGAGATCTACCTACATGCAGGGTCCCGTTCCTACCACTGTTGACCATGCTACTCCTGCGACTTGACTTCTCCAGAAGTGATAGATTACTTGCATCAGTGTTGGGTTGAGGTGGAGGCAAAATATTAAATGGAACGAAAATCTGAAGAGAAGTAGATCTCCAGGGTGAGGGGTGGTGAGCACTGCTGGAAAGTGAAAGGCTCTTTGGGGAACTAGAAATAATTTTTTATCAACAGTGAGCAAAGAACCATTTTAGTACCTTTATTTTTGAAGAGAGTGGGATGAGTTATGCTCTTATGGACTAACAGCTAATGATGATTGTGGTAACAAAGGGACAAATGAACAATTTTGTCTTTCATGAGGCAATATATCATGATGCTAAATATGACCCAGGACATGATGGTAAGATGGGTCAATTCTGACTTCGAAATCTATAGATCTTCCCTACAGTCCCTGTGATACGCTGACATTTTGGCTTAAATGTCAGTATAGATCCCCCTCCCAAGCCTCATTTCTTTTGGTTAGATGAAAGACCAGTAACGTCACATATGAGGTGCTCGGTGGGTTTCCTGATGTGGGTTGATGTGGGTTTTGCTAATGTGTTGACCTGTAAGAGCTAAAATGTCTAAAAAGTCCTTAGCAACAACAACAACAACAATAATAAATAAATAAATAACAATTATACTGATGAAAATATTAATAATAATACATATAATATATATTTATATATATATATATTATATGTATTATTATTAATATTTTACTATACAGTATATATATATATATATATATACTGTATAGGCAAGGCAAGACAGGGCAAGTTTATTTATATAGCACATTATCATACACAAGGCCATTCAATGTGCTTTACAAGGTAAATGAAAAATAAAAAAGCATAAAAACAGGCCACATGAATAAAAGAAGTAAGCATAAGATAAAAACAATAGATAAAAAATGAATATATATGCATAAAAGAAACAATATTCAAATAAGACCAAAAAAAGAGAGATAAAATTAAGTAAAGAGAGCTAAAATGGCATAAAGTAGCGCTAAACTGGTTTCCTTGGCTGATTAGTTATAGGCTGTGGAGAATAGTGCAGTTTTTAGCCTCTTTTTAAAAATGGCCACTGTTGGAGCAGATCTGATCTCCATTGGTAGTTTGTTCCAACATTGAGCTGCATAGAGACTAAAAGCTATTTCACCCTGTTTAGTTATTACCCTGGGAACTTCTGCTGATCTAAGAGCTCTCTCTCTCTCTCTCTCTCTATATATATATATATATATATATATATAAAATAAAATTAAAATAAAATTATATGATTATAATAATATCTAATTCTATATCTAATTTATCTTTGATAAATGTTAAAATAAAACTAAAAATATAAAATAAAATAAATAAATAACATTTAAAAACCTTCTTCTCACTTCATTCACTCTTTCGTCCTAAAGACATTTTGAACCTGCAGAGGAGGTCTTCCAAAAACAAGAGTTAGAATGCCAGCACAGAAGCATGGGATTACACTTCATTCTGAGTCCCAGTCACTATGAGCTTAATGTGGCACACTAATAAAAACCTCTCTCTCTCTCTCTCCCTCTCTCTCCTGTCTCTCCGCCCCCTCCCTCCTCTGATCCCTCCTCTCACAGCATGTTCTCTCCACTCCGGGAGAAGCAGCTCCCTTGGATTACTCGGAAAGCCAGCGGCTACAAGGACAAAAAAGAGAAGACGTGACTAAGTGCCAGTCAGTGAGCGAGAGACAGAGAGAGAAACAGAGAAAGAGACAGAGAGAGAGAGAGAGACAGAGGGGGAAAAGAGGGAAAGGAGATCCTAACCCGTCCACCCACCTACAACGGCAGTGTAAGAGCTGCTGTGCATAAATTAAACCCACCAGGCTGGAAGGAGAGCTAGAGGACGAGACCTGACACATCTCTGCCGGCCGTCTGCTTTTGGGTCCTCTCATTCCTGCCAATCACGATGGAGGGAGAGCTGAAGGAGAAGAGGAAGATCCAGTTCTCCGTGCCATCGGCCGTGCCCACCCAGCTGGACCCTAAGCAAGTGGAGCTGGTAAGAGCATGGGAGCGGGAAGTTCTGTCTCTTAAATTAGACTAAACAGAACTCAGAACATTTTTTAAAGTGGTTTAAAGAAAGGAGAGATGAAGCCAACAGCCTGTAATGTCCAAATATCACAGGAGAACCTCACATAGCATTTGACCAAGAGTCACTCCTCAGCTGGCAGACTGCAAGTTTATTATGGGATGGGCAACTGTTGGACAGTTCCTTTCCATTGAAGAACACAGTCAGGTCCTAGTTTTGAAAAAGTTGTGATTTGTGTAAAGAATTTGAACCAAAAACTGCAAGAATAAGAGAAATAACAGAAGAAGCATTTAATTTTAGACATAATGCTATTTAATTTCATTTTTCAAATGCATCCCTCAATGGTGGATTCCTTCTTAAAGCTGTTTATATCTGGCCAGCATCTTCCATCAGCTTTTTCATCTTAAAATATCTTAGGGCAACTTTTTTTGCATTTTTCTCCCTTTATATTATTATTATTATTTAATTTATTACAATATAACCACATGTGACTGGGCAGAAACATCTGCAAAAACTTCAACACAAATGGGCGGAGCTAAACTGATGAATATCAGGATCTGGAACCGAGAGGAGACACAACTCCAGTTTCCAGAGTCCACAGCCAGATTTCCAGATTCAGGACCTGAATTCTGACTATTTCAGCAGGAAGTTACAGTGACATAGTGTAAAGTATTGTTCCGCCCTGCAGATCGCTATTTTTACGCATCTGCCTTGCTTTTCTGGATTTTTGGATTACAGATTAAACTCTTAATTGCACTTGAGCTCTCCACCCTGTTCCTTCATAAATGTAGGCTCAACAGAGGGATATGTAAATGCATCGGCTTCTGTGAACTCACAAATCAGCGACAGCTTAATTTTTAAATATAGACTGTATGCACCAGAGTGAAAAAAATATATAAAAATGGGATTTCCCATCATATAAGAGAAACCTAAATTTCTTAATTTAAACTGTTTTAAACTATTAAAAAATACAGATGACCGTCAATATAGCGACCGCATGCTAGAAAATAGTGGATGTGTGAACAGAACATCAGAATTGTGTGGTGTGTTTTCTCCCTGTTTCTTTTTTACCTTTACACCTGTTGGTAAAAATAACGGTAATGTTTCACGTGATTAAATAGTCACAGCTGCAATCCCCAAACACCTTTGCCTAGACTAATCACAGTACATTTTCATCTGGACCAATCACGGTCAAAGTCAAAGTAAACTTTATTATTATCTCTGCTATATACAGAACAGTGTACGAGAAACGAGAGGACAAGGCTCCAGTAAAGTCCAGGAAACAAATAGGACAAATAAATGTTCACTGGACCAATCTCTTTATGAAATTTTTAATAGACTGATCATTGTGGCCAATTAACACATGATTTCTTCTGGTCCAATAGCTGTACACTTTTGTCTAGACTCTTGACCAATCCCTGTCCACTTTAGTCTGTGAGCTGAGAACATACTGAGAGCTTCCTAAGATCTATAGTTGTCCTCAGTATGAACGCACAGAAAAGAAGGAATTTCCAACAAATCTCAGAACTATAAAAACACACCTGTTGTTTTGTGTTTTTTTTAATGACCACGGTCAGTTAATGAAACTGACACATGATTCGCTGGCTCAAAGTTGATGCCCTCTTGTGGTGAACTACTGGCATTAGGCAAAAAGTGGCTGCTGTCAGGATTTTGATGCCTCCGCAGTCGCTTTCGTCTGAAGTCAGGATGCTTCTGACCACCTTACTCGCGGTCAGAGTGTCTGAACTGTGCATCAGTCTGCCTGACAACGAGTTATGTAATGCTGTGTCGAGCTACTCTCCAGTGTGTGTGTGTGTGTGTGTGTGTGTGTGTGTGTGTTTTGGTTGAGGGAGACAGCGAGAAAGTAGCTCAGCTGCAGTGAGCAGGTGCCATGTCAGGATATGACCCAGTTAAACGGAAGATGAAGAGAGGAGATGGAATGGAGAGATGAGGAGGGAAGAGTAGAGAAGGAGCGATGAGGATGATGCGGAAGGTTTCACACACAAAGATACACACTTTTTGGCCACTCTCCAGTCAAAGGACACGGAGGGAAATGAAAATAAGGTCAGATTTCCCTCATGGGGGATATGTGTGTGTGTTTATCTCCTTCCCCCAGGACCATGAAAACATGAACATTCTGTCATTGTGAAGGACACTGCTCTGCACTAAGCTGATCTCCTGGGTGCTGAGGTTGTGGTTGGGGTTGGATTGGGTGGGTTGGATTTCTTCTTGATTGGAAGCATCAGTATAACCATGTCTAGCAATGTAATAGTCAGATGTGGTCATTTAATGCGCACATGTCTAAAAGTTCAGTCATACTGGTTTTCATTGAATTTGCACAAGCGAAAATACATTTATTTGAATGGGACTCGCTGCGATGAGCAATTTCAATGGGGTGAGTATCAGTGCCAAATTTTGCACAGAGAAAACTTTTGCTGAACTTTGAACTATTTTGTGTCTTTAATGCCTTAGCACTGATTTTTGAAGGGCCGACTTACTACATACAATAGCACTGTGTAGCGACAGAATGCAAAGCATCATTGGAAAGACTGGAGAGTAACTGGAGGGTAATGTGGAAGGAAAAGATTTTGACTTTGAAAGGGAGTGGACAGGAAATTGAAGGAGATGTTGGGATGCTAAAAGCTAATGTCAAACTCTTATTACCAGGTTATTCACTATGGGCTCTTTACAGAAAATGACTAATGGTGAGGAGGGGTCATTTATTCCGATCGGTTAGTGTTGTCCTGGGTTCAACCCACCGGTGCCTTTCTGTGTGGAGTATACAAGCTCCCCCTGTGTATGTTTGGATCCTCTGGGTGCTCTGGTTTCCTCCCACTGTCCAAAAGTTTGCAGTTTAGGTTGATTGTCTACTCTAAACGGCCTATACGGTAGGTCTGTATGTGAGTGTGCGTGTGTGTATGTGTGTCCATGTGTGAGTGTGTGTGTGTGAGTGTGTGTGTGTGAATGGTTGTCAGTGTCTGTGTTGTGCTGTGATGAGTTGGCCTCCTGTCAAAAGTATACCCATGGCTCATAGTCAACTGGGATTGGCTCTAGCTTCCCCACAAAAAGCATAATTAATTTGGACAAAAATGATGAGCCATACACTGGGTGCTTTCATAGTTACTTTGATAACATACAGCAAAGTATGGCCGGTCACACATTATTACACCTAACCCTAACTCTCAAATAATTAATTAACTTTTCAACCTTTCTGACAAAAAATGTCTGCTGTGCATGGCCACAACTAGTATCAGAAGCTCATATCATTCCTTCTGTTATCATTAATCATTAGTCTGTTAGCATTCAGATATCTATCATGTGTTTTTGGCTTCATTTTGGAACCCTGTAAGGAACCTTTAAAAAATTACAGATTAACAGTCCATCTGGAGTCTGCATTATTACGTTCACTAGCCAGCATGCTAATACCTATGTTAGTTCACACAAGTCACCTCCATGCCTTAGTTATTGTTTTTGTAACAAATAAGTCACATTTAAGTCTAAATGTGAGTGAAACACTATGTATGCTGACATGAAATGTAGCACAACGACATAAAATAAAATTGTATTTGTTTAATTATATATGAATAATACATATATATTTCAAAGAATTAAAGAATTGGATGTTAGCATAAATGCTCATAGCATTAGCACATTAGCATTTTATAAGTAGAAACATACTGTTATAGAGAAAATGCAATTACTGTCATGTCATAGTAACTGATTACTTTAAATTCGCTTGGAAAAGTAGTTGCCAAACTGCTATAAGTCAGTGTAGTTTATTATGCATTATTATTATTATTATTATTATTATTATTATTATTATTATTATTATTATTATTATTATTATTATTATCTGTACCAAAGCCCCTAGTAAACAAACCAAGGGTGATAGAGGCAAGGACATTCTCCATAAGCTGGAGGAAGAAACCTCAGGAGGAACTAATACTCAAAATGTGAGAAAGAATAAAGAAAAGCACTATGATGGTCACTAACAATAAAACATAGAAGTGTGCATTTTAATCCCTGTCGAGCACTAAACTAGTAAAGGGGGGTCTATTGCAGTAGAGTGTCAGCGTTAACAAAAATAGGAAGAGAAATAGGAATCTGCAAGGTGGCAGCAGATTTTCTTGGCATCTTTAAGAGTTGTTTTTGGTTAGAGGGTTGCAGCAGATGTAGATGGTCCATGGTGGTTCAAAATAAAGGACATGAGAGCAGGAGACCAGAGGAGAATACCCTTGAGTACCAAAAAGCTGTGAGAGTATTGGTCTTTTTGGTAGCTTATGGGGGAACCAAAAACTTTAGCACATTAAAACTTCAATACTGAAAAAAACGATCCACATTTTTTATAAAGTTCCTTATTCTTCGTGCTGTGGAAAAACACCTCGTGCCATGAGTCTGTTTGCCTAACTCACTGTGACTAAACAGGTATGCTGAGGATGAGTGTGAAAATAGCAAGCGGTCTAAGAATACTCTGAATCCAAACACAGCTGATGTTCCTCCTCCACTTTTCCACCATTTTCTCACATTTCTGTCCAGTCCTGTCCACAATATGCTAATGTATTTAGGGATGGTGCGTCACCGTTCAATTTCCACATGAATAGGTCCCTCTGTTGGGGTTGCATGGTTGAAGTGGGGTCTCCTGAAGGAAAAGCCGGCTGATTGGAGGGCGAACCAGGGGCCGTGCCTGTGTTTTTGTTTGGAGTGGATGTTCTCTGAATGCTAATAGCTTTGTAAAGCTGCTAAGTGACCCTCACCGCATTATGAGAACGTTTGTATGTGAGTGTGTATGTGCTTGTGTTTGGCTGCTGCCTAAAAATTACCATACAAATAGGCCCTGGTTGAATAAGAGAACAGACTGAAGGAGGTATTTATAGAGAAAAGTGTCCTTTCATGTAAATAGTGAGGCTGTATATAGCCAGTGATTTACAGTGCTATTATTATTATAGTAATATTATAATACTATTATAGTATTATAAAGTTATGGAGTTGATGTTCACCATATTCATTGTCTGAAGTTTGCTTCTTTAGACTTTAATGTTAGGTTTAGACTTTAGACTTTTCTAAATATATGATAATTGGTTCAAAAAGCCGAGATGCCCAAACACGTGTGCATGCATTTATTTGAGAACACACAACGTGCAAAACATTGCGATTAGAATGTGATGTTCTGGAGCAGTAGTGCTATTAACAGTAATATTAATCACAGTATTATTGCCATGTTCTTATAACTCAATGCAGCCAAATCTACATGGCAACGTTCTCATCTTCGTGCAGTAATCATGGCTGTTATTGGAGGAAGTGAGTAAAAACTCAATCATGATTTTTACGTTCGATAAGCATGTGTCTATACTGTGTAAGGTTCATCTCCTAGACCCAGATTAAGCCTAAGCTCTAACCAAAAATAACTTCCAATAGTAATTCTCCAGTGATGCTGAAATTCATTGCAAGATGAAGCTTAATCTGGGAAACAGACACATTCAGCCATATCTATTGTGTACATCAACGTATTTTAAATATATATATTTATATATGCAAAAAAGTATATATTACCGGACAAAAGTTTTAGAACACTCCATTTTTCCAATGTTTACTGGTAATTTAAGCAGTTCTGTTACAGTAAGTTACCTTAAATGGTACAAAGGTAATTGTTTATAATAAAAAATCCATCATAAATTGAATGTTTAGGTCACCAAACACTGAAATAATAAGCAGATTTCATAGACAATGTGCTTTTGTCACTTCCACATGGCTCACAGTGGGGTGATGTAGATGAGAGACAACACTGATTTTAAAATTATTTAAATATGTATTAAATAAAAAGAAACGTGCACAAAAAAGAATACTCTCAGCCCAATGCTCCCAACAAGGGACAGCGATTACACTCCCTTCAAAGGCATCTGTGGGGATGGCCAGGATCGACTCCACCTGTGAATGGAAATGACATGGCCCTGACCATGTCCACACCCTGGAACCATGGAGCACGGCAAAGCCGGGCGTCACACTTTCCCCCAAGCATTAAGAACCTGGAGAACTTACACCCTCTGATGCAGTATTAGTACAGTACTGTAGAGCAGGAAGTAGTACTGTATATGGAGATCACACTGTGGAGGAA
>JBBIGC010023505.1:0-12553 GCA_037576955.1 Lepidarchus adonis | reverse complement strand
GACTGAATGATCGACGTTGTCTTCAGCCAATCAGAACGCTTGGGTGTGTTGTTTCCAGGCGGTTCAGTAGTGTGAGACTCACAGAAAGTTTGTGCTGCAAGTTCAGCAAGCACATGCATGTTTATGTTCTGAGTGCTTACCCATAAAATAGGTTGTGTGTGACCAACGAAAAGTAAGTGGAAAAAAGTAAGCTCACAGACACGCACATAGCCACTTATGTTGTAACTGTCTGCAGTGAAGAGAATACGTGTACAAGGGAATAAAGTCTCAGTAATCACACTGGAGCCCAAGTTTCATGAATGCATTCTGACCAATGCCCACTCAGCGATCACAAAACTGAAACTAGCAAACTATAACTAGAGCCTCCACAACAACCGTAAAGTCACGTTGTCTTGTTTGGCAGCACATACCTGTGTGAACAACTATTTTCTTTGGTGAAGCTGAACAAAACATCACACAGAACTTGACGTACTGCTGAACACCTTCACTCAATTCTGAGGATTTCCTCCGCTCAGAGCCTGAGCCCGAATAGTGATGAACTTGTAGAAAAAATGAGACACCACCAAGCTTCAGCCTCAAACAAGTGAACATCACTGTGCAATCACATGCTGAGAGTTTTTACTCAGTTCAACTTTAAAAGTTAAAATATTTGTTTTCACTGCACTTTACTTCTACTTTTGGTTAATAATTTTTTGCACTATTTTATTAATCCAATTATGTTTTAAAAATATTTCAGTTGAGTGAATGATTTTTTTCCTTGAAGTAAATTTAGCCCACTTTTGCTAAAAGAGGAAATTTAGACTACTGATGGTGCCTTGAATAATACTTTTCATTTAATGTTCATGTTATGGGGATTTTTATATAAAGTAAATTTGTCTTTTGTGCCTGTTGAAAATTAAAGATTACTGACAGAGCCATAAGAAAATATTGCTTTATTTATCTGATCATATTGGAATATATTTGTTAGGTTTTCAGTAGTTTTAATTTGGTTCACTTGACTATATGCGGTCATTTATATTTTTCAATTTTTCAATGAACGTTCGATCGGTCCGGCCCTCGGCTTGTAGCTAAATTTTTTATTTGGCCTTCCGTCCATTTGACTTTGACACCTCTGATTTAAAGGAAAATAAATCCTTGACAATATTATACAGTGAAGGAGTTAGTAAAGAAGAATGCATACACAGCCTTTTCATCACTTTCTGTAAAGGAATAATACAGAAATTGGGACTTGGAATAGAAAGTGTAGTATTCTCAATGCATTTGCATGTATGGGAATAAAAGCTATTTAAGGGATTTTCAGATTTCTCTCTTTTAATTTAAACTGAACACAACTGTATGATAAATACAAGAACATAAATTTGTTCATGGCAAAAGTCATTCTCAAGTCATTTGCATGTAAAGTAGCATAGATACTACCTTATCTGTATGGAAATGTGTTGGTTCTATGAAAATACAATTTTTTCCCAAGCAATTCTGGACAATTGATCATTTAAGCTTAAAATACAAAAAAGGGTCAGTTATGCTGCTATGACAGCTACATGCATTCCTGCACCACAGCACAGGTCTTCTCATGACAGATTGCCCTGGAAGTGGTCTGAAATTCCCTGCACAGCTTAAGTCCAGTTTTGTCCTCACTGGGTTTTGCTGCTCTCAAACCTGATAGTATGTAAAAACACTGACTTCATAAGTGGTTAAGAATAGAATGTGATGTATGGAGAGAGTTTAGTTTCAATATTATCAAATGAATATCACACCATTCACAAATATATTTCTTGACTCAGAAACAAATGTAACATGATTCACAAATATCATTCATGACTTACAAATAAAATGTAACACCATTTACAAAAGCATTTTGTCATTTGTGATGCACAAATGTCAGTGCAGTTATATTTATTCACAAACCGATAAAGCTGCATTTACAAACCACTGTACATGAATACCGTGACATTTATTTGTGGATTCTTGAGACTTCCCTGACGGCCCTGGATGAACAAATGTCAGTGCAGTTATATTTATTCACAAACTGATAAAGCTGCATTTACAAACCACTGTACATGAATACCGTGACATTTATTTGTGGATTTTTGAGACTTCCCTGACGGCGCTGGATGAACAAATGTGTTTTTTCAAACGGCAGCCAATCATATGTCTCCAAAGTTTACAGCCAATCACATCATCTGATGTTCGAGAGCGGGATTTAAGTTAGATTTGTGAATGGTGTGATATTCATTTGATAATATTGAAACTAAACTCTCTCCATAGTGATGCTGGCTTCCAGATAGGATATTGCTTTTGAAGTAAAGAAAACAGCAAGAGACAAAATGTTAAGAACACTTAATCCTGCAATCTATAACATGAGGCTAGTGACCAGGGCTTAAAAAAAAGACTTAAAAATAACCTCAACATATGAACATGGGTTTGCTCTGTTGGAGGCCAAATGAGCAAACAGAGGTCTTCTTCCTTTTGCACACATACCACATCTGTCCTGAAGCCAATTAAAACAAATATTTTAGCTCTTTATACAAAGCATACTCACACTGTCACATTGTTCCAAACTTCAAAAGCCAATTTGGAAGGGGGAGGGGGAGGCCCATAAAATTAAACTAGCCTGTGCAGAACAAGCAAACATGCCTGGACGTTACATGACCCTTGTTAGCTTCAGTAGTCAAAATCTCAAAAGTGACAATTGTGATAGGTCTGATTCCATGGCTGGTCCACTGTAGGGCTGTGATAAAAAAAAAAAAATCAATACATCAAAAAATATTGTGACCTATTCTTAGACAATACACACTTATATTACTTACAAATGCTGCAATATCAATATTGGCAATTTAATAATTTTTTGGCAAGCTGTCCTATGGTGAAACATCAGTTTTAAAAAAGAAACATCCTCTATGGTCTAGTTTGCAAAACAGCTATATGGTGCCAGCAAATAACATAGCCTGAATATAAAACCATCAAACAAGCGGCTCCAGAACCTTTATGTGAAATAAGGTGTGTGATGTTCTGTCAGGGTAGGTATACAGTAGGTAATGCTAACAACGCGACAAGCTAACAATGTGGCTAAGTATGTGCTGATTGTTTTGTTAGTTCTTGTACAAATGTATTTTCAGCTGCTGAATTAGCTGGAGGACACATGGACATGATTGTGGTAAATGGGCATTAACATTTTCACCTACTTGTATGGCAGCCACGGCCGTTTTTTTTCCTGCCTGAAAGAACACCAGGACAGATGGAAAAGAACAGATGAGCAAGGAGCAGATACAGAACTTGGCAAGTTCATTCGTTTCTCTTTCTGGAGAAAACTGACAAACTACCATTTATGACCCCCTCCAAAAAAGGATTGCCTCAGCACTGTGGAAACTCACTACTGACTTTGGACTACAGAAGCTTTTTGGTAAATCTGTTTGGTGTAGGAATTTCAACTGTGTGACTAGTATAAAACCTCCACTATTTCTTCAGTGACGGTGAACCAATACATCTTTTTTTGTGACCACAAACATGGCCCTTTTATACAGATGATAAAGGGCCTGATTTTCCAGTGTTGCACTCAGAATAATAAAGGACAGTTCAGCTGTTTAGAATACTAGTGGTGTTTTTAGGTTTTATTCTAAATGTATCGTGAAACGCATCATATTGCTGCCCCAGTATCAGGATACATTATAGGTACTGTATACCTAGGCATATCAGCTACCAGCCAAAACACAACCTTACAAGGACACACACAAAAGTAGAAAGAGCGCATTCCTGTAGAAGTTGCCAAATGCAATGCAATCCAAATTATTCCCACAATCTGAAAGACCTCTGGTTGTGTTCAGCTGGTAAAGATCTTTGAAAAGGCCTACTCCACACCGTAATGTGTCATCAGCTTTAAATAAAAGGCTGTGCTCAGTCCTCACTGAACCTCAGTAAGATCGCAAAAATAAATTTAGCTCAGCCACAACTAAATAAAAGGATCAAAAGATATGCAAGACATATCTGCAGAACAAAGCCTAACTTGACTCATAATTTAATCAGTTTTAAAAGGTTACAGCTAAGAAAGCTTGAACAAGAATTCCACAGCATGAGAGGAAATGCTTGTAAAGCTGGTCACAACAGTTAACGATTACTTTGTTGCCACTTGCTTCGATTAAGCTTTATACAATGCCCAAAAGTGATTTCAGGCCTGGCAACCTGTCTCTTCCAAGAGAGCTATAGCTGGAGTCAGAACAAATCAAAGTTATAAAGCACTTCTTGGCCTCATAGTAAAGAAACATTTTAAGTAAGTAGAATCATGTTACTGGGCACTCAGTGGAGTAAAGTAGTGCACATACTGATAATCTCCAGTGGCTGACCACAGCGCTGCTGTAGGGCATCTGTCTCCATTTACTTTCTCTATTCAGGGAGCACTGATCCTTATCACCTAGTGACTGCCCTTTGCAAAATACAAGCTCCCCTCAAGATCCCAGATTGGCCTGTACCCTCAGAGCAAAGAAATTAAAAAACACACAAGCAGATGTTCTTATGGTCCATACCACAGCTGAATAATTAATAATTTTTAACTGCATCATGTATTATCCAAAAAACAGTTTTACTTGGATGAGAAAAAAATAAATAAATCCATAAATAATTAAACCAATTAAAATTGTGAAATTTCCCACTTGTGGGACAATAAAGGATTATCTTATCTTATCATGCTATGCTTAAGCACTGGCACTCTGGCATAATACACTCAAGCCTCAAATCTGGAAGGAAAAAGGACTAAAAAGAAAATGATCATATTTAAATATCAATTAGATAATTTCCACAAATCATTCAGCCCTACTATTTATTCACATCTTTTGTGCAAATCTTGGAAAATTTGGAAAACCACACGAGTTAATTTTCAGCTGGTTTAAACTCACTCGACAGTGCTCCACAAGTAGGCTTTATTACTAATGAAATCACGTATGGGAAATGATTAATCAATGACACTGTTCTCGTTACAGTACATATGACCATTCACCAGCATCTCTTTAAGCATTAGAATTAAAACAGTATTCTTTTGGTAACGGAGCCTTTAAAACCCTATATAAATCACCCATGTTCTGACTAAGAAAAGGCAGTCTGTGCTGATATTATTGAAGGAAAAAACCCCCCCAAAAAACAGGAAATCCTTATGGATGTCAAAAAAAGAACCCTTCAGCCACTTCTTTGAGATGTAGTTCATAGAGAGAGAGAGATTTTTCTGGTCATGTGGCAGTAGACAGTGCTGTGTTTAGCCAAGAATACTACAGCATGCAAGAATGTAGTCCACAGTGCCAGTTCCTTAATTTGTGATAAGCTGTTCAGCTTTTGCTTTTATTATTGAACTTTTTTGGTCAGCTGGCCACACAAGCCAGCCACGTCTGGTCCTTCATCTTAATGTGTGAGGTAAAACCTTAAACAAACATAGTAGAAATCCACATATTGTCCACCTTGTTGGAGTTAACTGACTAAGTCAACACAGACATTCAAATCACATTTTAATAACCTATGGCTTTTGTGCCTTTAAGGCCTGAACACAGTGCTGCTCTCGTAACTGCTTAAAAAAAAGACCCATGTCAAAGCACATGAAGAATGTTTATTGGTCCCCCAAACCTCCTTAACTCTGACCAAGGCCAAGACCATGCATGGTACTTCACCAATGCACGAGTGGATAATCTGGGTACAGCATGTAATAAACACTGAATAAATACACAAATACAAACAGATATTCCTGGAGGATGAGTCATTGTAACCACGTGATCCTGTCTGGGCAATTTTGGCTCAGCTTTGACCCTCGTGCAGATTTGTCCTCCCCAGATTTCACCAACAGCTGAGGCGGCCCTGGGGAAAGCCATCTCAGAAATACTCTTACCATGGGGCTGTCTGAGTCACACAGAGGTCCTCAGAGAAAAGCCACCACAGGCCTGCGAAATACCTTTCTGCTGAAGCTCAGACTTTAGACAGACATTGTTAAAGAGCAAAGAACATTCAGCCAAGAGAAGATACAGAAGGGGAAGTGATCTCACTGAAGGTAAAAAGCTAAAAAGTTCAAACAGAGTCTAAGGTATTATGGAAAACAGGTTAATATTATGAGTATAATAACAATAGTATTTGCAGTTCCACTGGTAACACAGTCAACATGGATACCACTATTCAGATTTTAGCAGCGTTGAGATACAATGGGAATGGCTGGACGCACACACACGCGCACACACACGCGCGCACACGCGCACACACAAATAATTGGGTAGACTGCTAAATAAAACTACCACTTGACAGGCACAAATTCCAACAAAGACTAAATAAATTAGCTTAAATTGCAAAGTTACGATGTATACAAAAACCAAGGAAAACTTTTCTGAAAAGACCACTTCAAAGGAGCCCCCTTATCTGAAAACCAGACAAATAATAGAAAAAAAAAATTACATTAACATATTTTAAATTCCACCACAGCAAGAAAAAAACCCACATTCTTCAAACTGGTTTTGGAACCTGGGAGATTCAGGTTAAAAATACATAAAAACCTACAACAGCAAGCTTTATTTTTTGGTAATGTGGCTTCTGTCCAGCTGATGTTTAAAGTACTTTGTTAAGTATCTTTGGTGCAATTGATTGTTTTCGTGAATAAAAAAGTATCATGACGTCGTAATGAAAAATGTGGTTACATACATTGGGGCGATGACAGGAGAACTGACTTCCTACACATTGTATTTCTACAGCTGAAGTTTTTTGAAAGTTTGCAAACAACCAGCACCACTCAACCACTCAGTCTAGCACTCCTCCAGCATCATTGTCATTGGTAAGTTATGCAATGTGTAAGGGTCCTTGTTTTTGCTCTCAATCAAATTTTGTCCAAAACATTGACCAAGTATTATGAGCACAGTAATGAGAATCAAACTGTGGGCTGAATTTACAGATACATTTCAAGAAATGTATCAGTAAGAAACACCCCAGCAAACAGCCCAAACAAACGAAAGTCAGGTTTGTAGGACATGCATTTAGAAAAGGGTAGCAGTACTCAAGATGTGTCTCAAATATTAAATAAATTATATCAAGCTAATTATCAAATATAGATATAAACACTAATGATACACTTTCAATTTTGTGTTAATTGAAAGAAAACGTTTTTAGAATTTTTCTCCTGGGTATAATATAAACTGCTGTTTCTTCTTTCTCTGTATTTCAGGTATTGGCTGTGACTAGACTGTTGATTAAAGCCCACACTAGTGAATATATTAGACAAGTTGTCTATGCAACCCCTAGTGCTAGCAGGGAGGATTTTTGCAAAGCCAGACAACAATAGTCACCACAGATGCTAAATAAAAATGTCTAAATAAAACTTCTGGAGATCAGGGAAACAGGACAAAGGGTTCACACTGTTAGCAGTCAGTTTATACCACAGCACAGGTAGCACAAGAACATGCTCACGCACACACATATGCACAGCAGCAGCATAAATAGCTTCCAAAGGATGGTCTTTGCTAAACCACCCTTTTCCATAGGACAAGCTCCACCAGAAGCCAGCAGCAGTGATCTCAGTGCACCAAAAGGACTGTTCTGTATAGTCCTAGAATGTTCTGATTCTGTATCGTTCTGAGGGAAAAAAGCAGAAACTTTACATTAAATGTAAGGTTGATGACACGTGTTTATCTGACTTACAAAAATGTTTTAATTAGTGAATCATCCAAGGGGATGTGGTACAGGGTGGCACCCCTGACCCCCACCCAGCACAGAACCGAACACCACTAAGTTAGAGTCAGTCTGTATCCACCACCATTGGATGAGAGCTGCCAATAGCTTCTTGATGTACAAAAGCACAGCCACAATGCCAAGTTTTTCAAAATGGCAGAAATGTCCACAGGTAAAGATGATGTCCCATCCATGCAAAACATTTATTAAATACAAAACAGTTTTCATACAATTTCAATAGAATACTTAAATAGCACCTGTATCACGTCACAGCACAAAATGTTGTCCAATTCAGTTTTCAACTCAATTTCTGCCATGCCCTTCCCTCCCCAAGAAGAACCCAAAAACAACAAACCTATATGAATATAAAAACCTGCAATCTCCTCTGCAACCATCCACTGAAAGCTTCTTAAAATAAGCATTTTTAATTTCATGGCATCTCCTAAGAACCCTTTAGAAAACCTCTGGATTGCTGGGAGCTGAGTAGGAGCTCTATTGCAAAGGGCATTTGTGGCAGAATGTCTACAAGAGCGCAACTAGATGCCCACTTACGAACCTGAAAGGATGATGTAGATGATGAGAGAATAAATTTGTTAAAGGCTAGATGTCTAAGCTAACTTTTAGACAAATCGAGACAATGTAGTTGGTGTGAATGTGTGCATCTGGGACACTAAAATTATGGCTCTGGCCTTTGTGGTCCAATACAGATCAATACAACTTGGACTCTATTTTCTGGTTATCAGTGGTGTTTTAGTGCAAGATAGGCAGCAGATTATACATTGATTTTGCAAACCTGGTATTGCTTAAATGGAGTGGCCTATTTTAAAAAAAAACATGAAAACACATTCGCTAAAAATATAATTCAGTGCACAAAAATACAAAATCCCCAAATGATTAGTTGAATTTAAATTCAAACAAACTGCTTACTGCAGCAATGAACAGTTCAAAAAGCAACGTAAAGCAAAAATAAATCAGTGATACTCTCTCACTTAAATGCTGTTGCCTTTTCAGTCCTTTGCTACATCTTCGTATATAATATAAGCTAAAGAAAAAACTACATTTAACAGAAGTAAAAGGAACAAAAGTTTATGGTTGGCTGGGAAAAGGTGAGTGATGTCAATCATCTGTCAACATGTAATTTATTCCATATAAAATTAGCAATCAGAAAACTTTATTAATCCCAGGGGGAAATTGTTTGTATTGACTGCCACAGCACACAAAAGACACTCAGAGAAAGATATAATATAAAATAGTCTAGTAGAATAAAAAAATAATAATAATAAAATAAAAATAAAAAAATAAATTATAATTTTAAAAAATAAATAAATAAAATCTAAAATGTAATAGACTGAAATGCAAGAATTAAGTTTACCTTTCTTCAGATCCTTCCAAATCAGAACTGATCAATCAATGCTGCATTGCTGTTACTGATGGACATTTGTTCATCTCAGATATTTCAATTTAGATGCTTTTACTTCAGATTCAAATTCAGTAATGCTGCGGCTAATAACATGGGACAGCATATCTTAATTTTAAAACATAAATGAGCATTTTCTACAGCTTATACAACGGGGTGGCCTATAATGTGGCGCGGCCTACCTCTGGGGAAATACGGTAACATCCATGTTTAACTGACGTCATACATTGCACACAATACAAACATCATACATTCAAACAAAGTGACATAATGGTACCATAAGAGGATTATTAAATGGATAGTTGAAGACTGCAATAAGAAAAGCTCACCTGGAATATTACTAAAGGTACCGGTAAAACGTGTAAAATCGATAAAGCTGAATCTTTAGCACTCTGTACTGTTGTTCACAGTCACATTAAAAAAACATGCAGAAATGGAAGCCCAGCACCCTGCAGGATGACCTCTGTAGCATGGCATTTCCTGTTGGTCATTTTAAATGATACTGTTCCCCTCTGGGACAATTACAGCTGAAATTAAAAAAAAACGTTGAGTGCACAATGCTACAATAATGCTTCAGCACTGCAAGGAATTCCTCACTATGGACACACAGACAGTTGAAGCATTTGTTCATGTTGCAGTGATCAATTGTGAAACACTTCAGGCTGAGATTAATGTATCCGATCAATCAAATTAGAAAACACATTTATTGTAGCATCATCATTATTACAAAAAACACGCCGAGTAGTATTATTACACATAGACGCCAGGTGTGAGTATTATCAGATACTCATCATCTATTAGCAGAGGCGGCAAATTCATGTTCCGCAGGATTTTTGCTCCAATTGCCTTGATAGATATTGCTGGACAGAAATGTCATCTGCTTTACCTGACATAAAACTATAAAGTTGCAACAAAGTTTCTAAAAGATATAATTGGGTATGTAAACTGTTTAGCACTTTTCATAGCAAGTTTCCTGAAATGCACAGGAAATGAACATGAACACAATGAACCAGTTTTTTTTTAAATCCACCAAGATGAACATTAATACACCACACACACCCACCCACACCAAGGAGATGATTAACCAGAAACCAACAACATTCCTTTGTGCAGACTTGCCAAAAAATCCCTACAGATCACCACATTCTCATGTCTGGCTGTTTCAGATATTACTGCATACAGGATGCTGCATCAGCTAATTTTTAACAACAGGAAGACATGAAGATATATGGAGTCGCACAATTACAAAAATAAAAAAAGTCTTTCATAGACTTAGAGAATCTGAAAGTACACTATTTGTAATAATAAAGTGCTAAATAGTGTCCACATCATCCTTGAAATTCAGTGCATATCAAATGGTCTAACATTATTAGAATGCTCCCCTAATAGTAGTAGTAATAGTAATGCATGTTACACGCACACACGCACGCACGCGCATGCACACGCACGCACACGCACGCAGGGTGGGCGTTTAATAGGGACAGCCGTTTAATGGAGACGGGGTATTATTCTCCTCACAGACGAAACGGTGATGGTATTTACAGCGCAAAACATTGTGCAGCTTCTTCGCTTGAATGTTCTATGTTACTGCACGGCGTTTGAATGCTAAATCAAATGACCGTTTTCATCGCTCACACTGCTTCACCCTGTGGAATTATGACTAATGTTGTTAAGAGATGGTGTTTCTCTGGCAGATCCAGAGGGTTCTCGGGCACAGTTTTTTTTCTGGTAGACTGGGATGCATGGATGCTGTCGTCCCCCCATCCGACGTGTTCACTGTCTTGTGACCCAGGATGCCCTCATGCCTGTGCTGCCTCCTGGTTCTCCCCTCTAATCGTGCGGTCAGAGTTTTGCCGGAGCTACTGCAGTCAGACCACAATGTCCATTACTTTAAATAATCCATAACACTGAACATCCCTAACTGTCTCTCTCTCTCTCGGTCTCTGTCTTTCTCTCTCTCTGTGCGTCTCTCACACTTTCATTCTCACTCTCACTTTCACCCTGAGCTACTCTGAGCTTCCAGCTCCGGATTCATGTCTCACTCTGCTGCCCGGATCATGAGGAGGAAGATCGCCTGTGATTACCCCCCACTCCTACTGAAGAGAGCAGCATGGACAGAAAGCTACCTGATATGCCCTAAGGAACTGCAGATGATTCTTAACATTGAACTCCTGATTTTATTTATTCATAGTTTTCTTCTCTTTTTATCACTCTCCGATGTTGACCAGAGGTGGATGGGATGGATGAGCCTTGGTTCCTCTCAAAGGTTTCTTCCTATATTTAGGGAGTTTTTCCTTGCCACTCTCGCTTTAGCTTGCTCATTGGGGGCTCGGACCCGGCTTCTATAATCTCTGTAAAGCTGCTTTGTGTCAGTTGTAAAAAGCGCTGTATAAATAAATTTGACTTGACTTTCTCATGGAGAGCGGAAAACAGGTGGGCAGCGCAGGCGAAAGAGGAGCGGAGTTAAGAGTGAGATTTAGCGATTGTTGTAAGAGAGCTCAAGCTAACGGCAACTCGTTTAAGGAGATAATGCTACACAGAGAGAGTCAGGAAAGAGCTGAGACGGTCATTTTGTGCTAAATGGAACTAATAAAACCCGGGTCCCAACGGCATTGTGGTACATGCGAGTTCTTTGAGCGTCTGGTTGAGAAGAGAAGAGCTGCATGTACACTGACTGAGAGACAGTCATGGCGAAAAATGGAAAAAGGTAAAACAACATTTATACAAAAGGGCAAAATGTACATAAATACATTTAGTTTAGACTTTCTCTCTTCCTTGGTAGCATCCGACGACAACACAGTTTTGATACGAAAAGGTATTTACAGTGCGATTCACTGCAGGAGGGCGGGAGCCCAAGTGGTACCAAGAGAGAATTAGTGTACTACAGACTGACTTCTATTGAGGACCAGCATCTATTTCTACCTTTCAAACGCGGCTTTTAATTCATGTACATTTCATGGAATAACTTGAGGTACTTTTTAGAGCCTAAATTCAGTCCTGCAGGGCCAGTTTCCAGTACAGTTTGCGGAGTTCCCTGCTCAAACACCTGGTTCAACTCTAGTTAATTGCCAGGTTTAGAAATGTCGTTTGAGGAGGGGATCAAACAGTGCTGAATTCTTGGCCTTTCAGGACTAGTTTTGGGCACACATATTTTAGTGGCATCAAAGACTCTTGAGTTTCTCAAGAACTTTGGTTACATTTGTTTTTCATCCGGTTTAAGGATGAATTACATAAAAAGCTTAATCATTTACTTTATTTTTCTTCACTGCTCCATTTGGTCCAGGTGAAAAGCATGATGTAATATATACCAAGATGGCGCCGCGGATGGCAGCCTCGGTACTGCGCTTTCTAGTACTTTTTGTTTTTGTTTGTTTTCTGCACATTTGGTCACTCAGACCTCATTACTTTCTCCAGAGATCAACTGCTAAACATCAGACAGTCATCTCAAAATAGTTTTTA
>JBBIGC010023472.1:0-12555 GCA_037576955.1 Lepidarchus adonis | reverse complement strand
AATTCCACCAGCACACCCCCAACTTTCTGTTCATGGATGATAATGCTCCACCACATTGTGGCAGAATTGTCACAGCTGGACTTCAGGAAGTGCCTCATATGGTATTGCCATCAATGTCCCCTGACCTGACCCATAGAGCAGCGGTCCCCAACTTTTTTCGCGCCACAGACCGGTTTAATGTCAGACAATATTTTCGCAAACCGGGATTTAAGGTGTCATGGATAAAAACAACAAAATAATGGTGTCACCAACACAAAACCTGCGGTATTTTGTAAATATAATAAGCGTGAATCCACTGCATAATTATGTAATTTTTTTTAACCTGCCCCTCACACTCTGGTCGCTATGGTAACACGGAAACAGTCCTTTCAGAATAAGTTTTCAATGCTGTTGTGGTGATCTCAGGGTTTTCTACCATGACTTTCATCCAGAATACCGGCAAAGTTGAGTCTTTAACATACATATGAGATCGTATAAATAAAAGTTGTAATTTTTTGTACGATTCGGGACGGGCCCGCGGCCCGGTTTGGAATGCTCCACAGCCCGGTGGTTGGGGACCACTGCCATAGAGAACGTCTGGGACCAGTTGAAGCAGAGACTGAATGATCGTACCTCCACGTGACCTGGCAGAACCAGAAGGTAATACATGAATAGAAAACACAGCCATTGACAATGTCCCTTAAATATGACATGATATTGAGCTGCACTGATTAACATTCTCCCACATATCACTTTATTTACCAGCAGTGAACGGCGGAGCTCAAGCTGGGACCTGGATAGAGCAGAGGACAAAGAAAGCAACAGTCTCTCTGAAGTTCTGACTTAATGATCCAGAAGCTCACATGTACATAGAGACATAAAGGAAAAGTAACATTCTTTCATTCCATTGTATAACACACACTCTCACCTGGATCTGTAAACTCAAGAAAAATCTCAAAAACATGTCTATTCACAACAAACAGTTCTCTGTTCAAAGGAACTCTATAAAACTTTAGTTCTTGCTCCATTCTGAGGTGATAAATATTCCCTTTATGAAGTGAGGAGTCATTTTCACTCAGGGTTCGCTCTCTAGTGTAGTCTCATCGAAGAAGCTGAGCAGGTTTTTGGGCTCGAAGCTGTTCTTCGGGTCGTGTTCAGCCCAGCTCCGGCGTGAGCGGCTGGAAGCCGGAGAGTCGGACAGGAGAGAACGATTAGATCCGGCTGGAGTTCCTAAGCGGATGGGGCTGGGAGAACCTCCAAGCGTTCGCCTGGAGCCGGTGGAGTGAAGGCTGGAGGGAGTGTGTGTGAGATTGTCGAGAGCGAGAACACTTGAACTTGACAGTGGAGTAGAGGTGATTCCATCTGATAATCTGGACTGGATTCTGATGGGATGATACAGACTAAACTCAACATTTATAAAACACGGTATATTTCAGTTTATCACTCGTATCATGAAAAAAAAGACTTATGGTACAAACAGTTAAAAAATATTTCTGTGTAACATTTTCTGTGTAAATCTCTCATGTTAGAACACAGACGATTGTGGCTTATAGTCGAGTGCGGCCTGTATATGTTCAAATGAATTTTTCTTTTAAAAACTAGTGGGTGTGGCTTACATTTAGGTGCGCTCAATAGCGCGGACATTACGGTATACTGTAGTGTTCACACCTGTCCAAATGAACCCAACCAATGGGCCAAAGCGCTAGTTTGATTCAACTGAATGAAAGACTTCCATTAACATAGTACTGATTCTGTAGAGCAGCGACCTTGTTCAGGAGAAGTGTGGTTCTCTTTCAGGAGAGCTGAAGTCACAGTGTGAATTCAACACATGAATGCAGTTTAATCGATGCTGTTCTTCCATGATGCTACATTTGGCTCATGTCTCCAGTGCAAAACAAAGCCAATAAATCCTGGCTGATCAATGTTCGGGCTTAAAGACTAAAGTGTTCTAAACTAAATGGTGTTTAAAATTTACCAACACACATTCATAACTGATGCAACAGTGCCTCCTCTATATTCAGTCAGTCCAAAAAAGGTGTGTGTTGTACCTGTGTGAGAACGTAGGCGAGTCCTGTAGCCTGAGGGCATCTGACAGAAACACAGGTTCATCTGTAGGCGTCTCTGGTTCTGAGAGCAGTGCGCTATGCTGCAGGACGCTAACATCTCCCTCTCTCTCCCAGCTCTCCCTCGGGGGAGTACAGGGCACTTGCGGAGGACAGCGGGGAATAAAGGGCAGATTGAGGGAGGACAAAAAGTTCCAGCCTGCAGACAGGATTAACTGAGGAAACGGAGAGAAAAGAGAACGTAAGGCATGTGCTTATATCTCGGGAATGTTTGAGAAACTCTCAGCAGAAGAATGGGGCTCAATTTTAGTTCTGGAAGTTCTTTAGCACAGAACCTGCAAACTTCACAGCAAACCTCCGTCTTCTGCTGCTCATTTTTCTTAAACCTGTGGATACGGCCACACAACCACCTTCACCAAGCAAGTTCCAGAAAGAGTTTGAATTGTGAGCTTACAGCATCACACTCGCTCTACTTATTGGTGTGACTGGAGCGGAAGCAAGAAAGTAAACACAGACTGTACTAGGAGATTTCTGGGAGAAACCTCACTATTAATGGTGTCTAATCTAATAAGCCTGCATGATCTGATGTGTTGATCTGACACATGGATTCATTTCATTTCCTTTTAGAAGTCCCATTTACACCCAAGCTTTAACTTCCTGGCTGATATCTTGAGATGCTGCTTCAATATTAGGCTATTTTATGAAAAATAATTATTTCTTAGTCCGGGATTTTTCCCATTAAAATTCACTTCCGTTGATTGTTACATTTGTCTTCAACTTTCAGTGTGAGAGTATGTTTCTGCAATAAAAACTTATTTTAAAATGTATTTTAAAGCTTAAACAGGGGTGCCAATAATTATGGAGAGCACTGTACTCCCACATACAGCAAATGATAAACTTAAAACAAATACAAAAGTGTGACATTAAATCTTTTCTTGCCATATGAAGGCAAAGCATACAGAACCTAGTAGAATCATATTCCCACCATGCTGCACATCAGAGATAGTTTGGAACTGGACTGAGACCACCATCACTCATGGGTCTCAGTGTAGCTGCTTTAGTCGGCACCTGACCGCAATAACGGTCTTCACACCTGTTCACAAACCAATGGGGCAAAGCAACACAGTCAGATTCAAATGGACTAAAGACGCATATGTGAAAGCGCCATTAGTCATAGTTCAGCCATGTTCAGGATGATGGTCTTTCAGGACATTTTTGTGCCTCTGCATGGTACCTTCACCTACAGTTTAAAATCACTATGGACAACCCGGCTAAACAGTGTTCACAATTGTGTATATTTTGTGCACAATTCATTTTGTGGTGAAAGTAAGTAAGTAAGTCCTGCTGCTTAGGCATTGAATGGGCCAAAAGCTATTGAATAAAAGATGATAACATTAAAAAAATGTTTGATGATGTCCTGTCATTATATAGTGATGTTAAATAAGGCAGACTGACAAAACAGATGCTCCATAACCATTATAATATTCTCTCTCTCTCACACACACACACGTTATCAGTATTTACCTGTGTGAGAGTAATAATGTACAGCCAGCTCTCTCTGAGCCGCAGTGAAAGCTGCCGTCTCCACAGGTGTTTACGCACGGAGGGCAGTGCTAGAAGTTGCTGAACTGTCGCTCTGTTTCTAGGCTCTGGGGCTAGCATCAGTCTCAGAACATCTTGCAGCTCTGGAGACAGTCCTGAAACACACACAGGTTATATACACACATCTGGTGTTCAACTTGAGCTGTGTTCAACAATCCTCAAGATGAAAACTCTCCCTTTTGACAAGAGTCTTACGATTCTGCCACCATTACAAACACCTGTCTAATCACTCACCTTGGACCATGGTCAGTGTAACTTTAGCAGGTATTCATGCTACTTTCTTTATGTGGATTTTTAAAGAAGTAGGTTGTAATAATATCTGTTCTAATTGGCTGCCCTGTATCATACGTCATTCAAAAAAAGAGACTGAAATTAAACTTTCTTATAGTTTCCAAGTAGATAAAATCTACCAGAGATTGAAGAAATTGACAAGTGCGAATACAGGAGGCTTGCCTTACAAAAATGTGGTTACGACACACACTGCCCCAAACCGTGTTCTTTTTGGGGTTTTTTATGGCGCGGTAACTTTTAAAAATGCTTAAAAAAATGCAATCCAGAGCCTCCGGTGGGTGAATGTCTCCCTCTGGTGGACTGACAGCAGAATGGCCTCAGTGTAAAAGAGTAGACACAGATGAAAGGGATTTCGAATTGCATCAAAATTCGACTTAAGACATTGAGGAACAGAACTGAGGTTGAGGACCCCCTGTATGTTGGATTTTGTGACATTACAAAAACAATTAATTGAAAATAGGATGTATAGGCAGCTTGGTTTTCTTGCATGTGAGGTGTAACACTGTTGAAACAGCAATTTAGTCCAAGGTTAATTAATATTGGGAAAACTTCCCCATAGAATTTTGACCATAGAATTCAGAGAAACAATCTTTTGATAGTTACCATTAGTGAATTCTATTGGCAGGTAACCCTTCCTGAGTTGCTGCCAGCCTTCTCCACCTTTAGGTACTTCAATGTTACAGGACAACTCCAGGATGGAAACACCCAGGCTATTATCAAGAAAAAGACAGAGGTTTAAAAATGAAAGAGTCTATGAAAGAGTGAATGCAGAGGTTAAGATAACTTCTGCTGTAAAATGCTAAATCCTGCAAAGGGTCAAAATGCAACACTTCAGGCATGATTTCACAGGTAAGGAGATACAGCGGGGAGAATAAGTATTTGACACATAAGCACTTTAAGTGGCTAGTGACACAAAATTTACACCAGATGTTGCCATCAAGCCAAATATTGAATTCATACAAAGAAACCAGAATATTTAAGTGTACAAGTTGAGTCATAATAAATAAAGTGAAATGACACAGGCAATAAGTATTGAACACACTTTATTTAATACCTTATAAAAAAGCCATTGTTGGTGATTACAGCTTCTGGGCACCTCTTGTATGGGGAGACCAGTCGTCTGCATTGCTCAGGAGTGATTCTGGCCCATTCTTCCACACAAACACATATCTTGAAGGATCCTTGGGCCTATTTTATGCAGTTTGATCTTCAGTTCTCTCCATACATTTTCTATGGGATTTAGGTCAGGTGATTCAAGCTACTTGAATGGCCCAGTGCCATTTCTTCTCCAAACAGATACAGAAATGTGTAATCCTAACCGCCAAAAAGTTCAATTTTGCTTTCATCTGATCATACTATAGTCTCCCAGTAATCCACAGGCTTCTCCAAATGCTGTTTTGCAAACTTTAACTGAACCTCAACATTTGTTCAGCAATGGAGTCTTGCGTCATGAGCAAGTGCATTGCTTATGGGTTTTTTGAAGCAACAGTACCTGCTGATGCAGGTTCTGCCCGAGAGGTTCTTGGCTCTTGGAGAACTCTCCTGATTATTCTTTGGACTCCTCAGACTGGAATCTTAAGTAGAGGACCTGATTGTGGCCGATTTATGTTGAACTGATGATCTTTCCATTTCTGGATAATGGTCCCCACAATGCTCACAGGAACATTCAGAATTCTGGAAATGCACCTATAACCATTCCCATCAGAATGCTTTTCAACGATAAGATTACCAAAGATCTTGGGAGAGTTCTTTGCTTTTACCCATCATGAGGTCTTTCCTGTGTGTCTCCTGGGTGATGAGAAGCCTTTATAGTCCATCAATTAGGACTAAAGCTGCTGATATCAATTAGTACCGATAGGGGGCAGGGTTTCTCTTTCAATACTGACAGATTTCGGGTGATCTCCTGGCTTTTTATGCCATTTTACACCTTGTTATCTTCATATGTTCAATACTTTTTCCCTGTGTTTTTACACTTTATTACATATAACTAAATTTATCGACTTAAATGTTAAGATGTCTTTGCATGAATTAAATACTTGAGTTGATATTGACATGTGGTGGAAATTTTGTGTCAACAGCCCACTTAGAAATACCCTTATTGATAAAAATGCTGATGTGCCAAATACTTATTCTCCCCGCTGTATATTAAGTGTACTTTTACTCCCATGCACCTATCAACAGTAAATAAATGTTGGGTTTTTGGCCAAAAATGTTCCCTTTCAGCCATTACTAATATTTCATAAAGCTAGAACAAGAAAGTGAAAGTGACTTCAGTAACCTAAATATATCTGCAGCAGCTCCATATTCTCCCCTCAGCAATTCAGGAGCCATGTATCGCGGGTCTCCCTCCTGTGCATCATCTTTCTCTCTCTTCCCTTTCTCCATGCCTCCTTTCCCCTCCATCTCAGCACGTGCACTATGCCTAGGCAGCTCCAGCAGCAGGCCAAAGTCACCGAGTTTGAGGCGTCCAGAGTGAGTGAGGAAAACGTTGGCTGGTTTCAGGTCCAGGTGAGCGAAGCCCTGAGAGTGAAGGTGATCAAGAGCCAAGAGCAAATCACACAGGTAATCCCACGCGCACATCTCACCTGGGAGAACAAAATGGGTGCAGAGGTTGGAATTTCTGTTCCCAATTCCATGAACAACCACAACCAAGTAAATGATCCATACACAGATTAAACAAAAACAAAACCTGCTTATTTCTTTTCAAATGAATTATATTCTTTCTATATAGAATTTAAAGAACAATTAATATGCTTCACATGCAATACATTTGGGAAAGTTATGAAAGAACACTTTTTAATGCACTATTTTTTAATCACTTTTAAACATTATACTGGCTTGATGGTATTATACAGCATATGGTTGATCATAAAAATATTTTTAGTACTGTCACCACCTCTGCATCTGACCTGGATTTGAAAGGTGGTCCTCTGCATGGAGAAGCAGGCTGGTGCAGCAGAGTTCAGTCTGAATGTAAAGATGTCCTCCTTCCTCCCAAGCAGCACTGAAGCCCAGGATGTGCGGGTGTGGATGGAGGTGCTCATGATTACAAGCCTCTTTGATGCTCCGGGCGCGTTCAGTCTCACCACGGAAACGCTGCACTGATCGCTTCACCGCATACTGACGCCCATCCAACAGACTCTTCACCTGAGAGAGAAACACAGCTTACAGGTGCTGTACTGTGTAACGAATACAAGCTGTAGCGTATGAACCACTTTTTTGGTGGAAGTTTTACAGAATATTATATTGATGATACATTTTTAAGGACCCATTTAATGTTTCAAATAACTTTCTCCCATTCTATTGAGGTGAACTGATTAAACACTGAATTAAACACTGAATTTAACAGTCTTAAGGATACAATTTACAACAAATCTGAAAATCACCAAAATCATCCTTCCTGCCACTCACCTTGTAAACTGCCCCAAACGAGCCTCTGCCGATCAGGCCTAGGTTAACAAAGCACTGGTTGAAGAAGGACTGTGGCTGGCTGGGGTCGTACAAAGACAGTGGGATGGGTTTGTCGATCAGTGCCCTGGATAATGGGGTCCATGAAGCACGGCGCTGAGGAAACACGCGGCTCAAAGGGGGGCAGCCTTTAGAGGGGGGCCGCGGAGGCAGGGAGTACGAGAGTGGCCGCTGAGGAGAGACAGAACCTGACGAGGCAGAGGAGGAGAAGGGAAGACGCCGCTTTTTCAGAGAAAATGACTGCTGGGCGTGGGAAAAGTGCACAGGCAGGGGCAGCGGTGTGCTAACCATTTTAGCTCTCAGGACAAGCGGTATGCTCCTCAGTCAACCTGAAACACTTAAAACAATTAGTTCAGGTTATAAAAAGATACAAAGTTTATAAAAGGAATTAAGAATTAAAAAGGGCCCCTGTTATGGAAAAATATATTTTTGGGGATTTTTAAAATTAACTTGTAGTAAACTTTTAGGGTCTTAAAATTTACAATTCAATCTTTTTATACGCACACCTTATATTTTAAAAATACTTTATTATATCTTTTCATGGGACAACACTGAAGATTTGACTTTGATACAGTGTAGTCAGTGTACAGCTTGTATAACTGTGTAAATTTGCTGTTCCCTCAGAATAACTCAACTCACAGCCGTTAATGTGTAAACCGCTGACAACCAATGTGAGAACACACCAAGTGAAAATGTCCATACTGAGCTTAATTAGCCATTTTCCCTCTCTGGTGGGTGGGAGGGTGACTCTTCAGCGTTACATGGTGTCAGGTGTGAATGGGGAGCATGTGTGTTAAATTTGGTGTTATCGCTCTCACTCTCTCTCATACTGTTCACTAAAAGTTCTTTACTTTATGTTGCTGTACATAAAGATGGCTGAGGCTATAAGAAGATTGCCAAAACCCTGAAACTGAGCTGCAGCACAGTGACCAAAACCAGACAGCATTTTAACAGGATGGTTCCACTCAGAACAGACCTCGCCATGGTCGACCAAAAATGTTCAAGTACTCAGTGTCATATCCAGAGGTTATCTTTTAAAAACAGACCTATGAGAGCTGGAGGTTGAAGGGGTGGGGTTAGCCTATCAGTGCTCAGACCATACACCACACACTGCATCAAATTGGTGTGCATGGCTGTCGTCCCAGAAGGTGGTGTTTCTAGGGTCACAAAACTGGTAAATCTGGGGCCACAAAACACGTAATGCCCTCTGACCACATTGTAACACTGACTCACTGTAAGCTTTATTTTTCAGTCTCCAAAAGCCTCCTAATCTTAAACACCATTAAGGACAAAACACATCACTTAAATGAAACGTGTGTCATCCAGACTCTGTGACACTAACACTTGTCAACATTAAATCTGGGTATAACTGGTTTTGATGGGTGAAATGCATCGTCACCTACGACCACTGATAACGCTCATCAGGTCCAGAATTTCATAGAGTCCTGATAAGCGTCAGTTGGAATGCTTGGACTTCAATACCCTTTGGACGTCTAAGTTCCATACCTTTATTTTTGCTTTCTCTCTCTTTTAGGAATCCCACCTACAGAAGAATTTGTCTTTCCACAAAACTTAACTGTAATTTTTCTCTCTGTCTAATGAAACCTTTGAAAACTTGTTTGGTGAATCCGACCTCTCCTTGAAGATCTCAACACTCACAAACATCAGAAGCCTCTTCTAAAAATGATGCACAAGCAGACTAAGGTCGTGGTCTGATGAGACCAAGATAAACCTATTTGGTTCAGATGGTGTCAAGTGTGTGTGGCGGAAACCAGGTGAGGAGTACAAAGACAAGTGTGTCATGCCTACAGTCAAGCATGGTGGTGGGAGTGTCATGGTTTGGGGCTGCATGAGTGCTGCTGTCACTGGGGAGCTACAGTTCATTGAGAGAACCATGAATGTCAACATGTACTGTGACATACGGAAGCAGAGCATGATCCTCTCCCTTCAGAAACTGGGCCACAGGGCAGTATTTCAACATGACAATGACCCCAAACACACCTTCAAGATGACCACTGCTAAAGAAACTGAGGGTAAAGTAAACCTTATTGAGCATCTGTGGGGCATCTTCAAAAGGTAGAGGAGTGCAATGTCTCTAACATCCACCAGCTCTGTGATGTCATCATGGAGGACTGGAAGAGGATTTCAGTGACAACATATGACACACTAGTAAACATCATGTTTAAGAGAGTTATAGCAGTACTGCAAAATAAAGGTGGCCACACAAAATATTAACACTTTGGGCACAATTTGGACATTTTCACTTAGGGGTGAACTCACTTTTGTTGCCAGCAGCTTCATTAGACATAATAGACGTTAATGGCTGTATATCAAGTTATTTTGAATGGACAGTCAATTCACACTGTTATAGAAGCTGTACACTGACTACTTTACATCAAAATGTCATATTTTCAGTGTTGTCCCATGAAAAGATATTTTTAAAATATTTACAAAAATGTGAAGGGTGTACTCACTTTTGTGAGATACTGTATATGTGAAGTAGCAAAAAAAGGATTGCCTTATTCAGCCTACAGCAGTTTAGTCTTCCCCTTTTCTGGCAAAGTGTGGAGGAGTGTTACTACTGCAGTGTTGAAGTACTGAGGTGAAACATGCAGGGGGAAACTTTTAAAAACTACAGAGATGTAAATTGAGGAATGCAGTACATTCAAAAGACAATTGGTTTCACCACAGCATTTAAATTCACACCTTAAGAGTTAGTTCCACAAAGACCAGAGAAAATGTAATTACAAGTTATTTACGTATTTTAAAAATAATTTGTCTCTAAAGGAAAAAAAGGAAATGAGAAAGTGATAATGCAAAAATAAATTGTAAGCGTTTTGGTACATAAACCATAGGGAAGAAAATCATAAAATAAGGTTGCACAATGACGTTGACTCATATTGGTATTTACAGATATTTGCTTGGGGGAAAATATCATTAACAGATCTGACAAAACAATATTACGAAATATTTTATCATGCATGTTTTACACTTTTTTTTAGCTGACAAATGATCTAAAATGAAAAAAATGGTGCTGAAATGAATTTTTTTTCTTCTCGTTTTAGCATTGGTAGAAATACAGGTTCTGTTTATCTAATATGGCTTAATGTATTCCAAATGTACACATTTTATAACTAGTTACATATCAGAAGATATGTTTATTAAATATGACATCAGCCTACAAATCCCACATTGTTGAAACCTTACATAAAATTACAGAGAAATGTAGAATATGAGCCGACATGAAGCAGTACAAGTAGAAAGTGAAGTGGTTACTTGGGTTGAAGACGATATATGTTCACAAACTCTCAGCTTCAGCTTCACCATACACAGGTCGACAGTGCAGAAAGGAGACCCACACTTGCATTCTCCCTGGATAGAAAAGAGAAGTGACACCAGGTATTAACCTGAACTAAACTCCACTGCATAAGCTAAATACAGATTTAGCATAAGTAGCTAATTCACCTCCGCTTACTATGGCAGCTCTACCGTCAGTTTTTTCACATTTTGTACACAATCTTTGAAATGAAACATGTTGGTACTGTGTAAAAGTTTTACAAGGTGTGAAAAAAATGCTATGAACTAAGAATGCATCAAAAAAACACAAAATCAGTGAAAGAACAGAAGAAAAATATAAATCAAATCAATATTTGGTGTGCATCAATTATTTTAGGTATGATTGCACACAGTTTTTGAAGGACCTCTGCTGATTGGTTGTTCCAAGCATCTTGGAGGACTACCCACTTCTGGGACTCTTTGTTCTTCTTTATGCTGAAGATGAAGTTCTGAATGACATTGGCTGTATGTTTGGGGTCGTTGTCCTGCTGCAGAATAAATTTGGGGCCATTCATATGCCAACCTGATGGTATTGCATGATGGACAAGTATCTGTCTGCGTTTTTCAGCGCTGAGGACACCATCAAGCCCCAAACCATGCTTCACTGTCTACAGATCTCCAGTGAACCAACTGCTTTCTGCTACAGCCAAATATTTCAACCAGTCCAGAGCACCTCCTGCCATTTTTCTGAACCCCAGTTCCTATGTTTCCGTGTATAGTTGAGTCACTTGTCCTGTATTGGAGGTATGGATTATGGCTGCAACTCTTCCCTAAAGAGATAAGACCAGACTTCTCCAGACAGTAGATGGGTCCCACTGGTTTCTGCCACTCCTGAGGTGATGACACTGCTGGACGATCTCCAGTTTTGAAGGGAAATAAGCTTGATTTATTCTTCTTCCACTTCTTCCAGAGTTTGAACAGCAAGTCTTGAAGGTTCAGTCGTGTCATGGTGTAGGACCTGTGTCTTGAAACGGTGTCTGCCAAACTTTGGTAGCAGAATTTGGATTTTCCCCACTTAGTTTTAAGCATCCTACACATCTCTCAGTTTCTCCGGTTATGAAAGTATGTTCATTATGGTTAATAATTTTGAGGAGACAGCAAACTTACTTTTATACAAGCTGTGTACACTGACTACATTATGTTTGTTAAAGTGTCATATCTTCAGTGTTGTCACATGAAAAAATATATTTACAAAAATGTGAGGGGTGTACTCACTATTGTGAATCACACTTCATGAATGCGTGACTGAAACAGCAGTATTAGGGTTCCAGTAGTGCAGTCAAGCATAGTTTTATATTCATTAGTGGTATTTCTATTGGAACAATTTAAAACGTGTGCAAAAAGGTGGAAATCACAGACATGTTACAATGTGTGAGATTTTTTTAGAACTGTAAAAAAGAACAAGAGAAGTCTAATGCTAGTGGCTGAAAATATTCTGACATTTTTTACTCTGTGTGTAATTCACTTTAAAATGTCTTATGTCCTGTGTTTTCCTTTTGTGCAAGTTTACAGATTTAGATTTTTAGTTCTCGAAGTATCTTTTTCTTTTGCAAGTATTTTTAAATAAATGTATAGGTAGTTTTTTTTTTGTTTTTGTTTTTTTTATTACAAATGCACCAATGACAGCTTGACAGCGACGTCTCATGCTCCTCACTCGCCTCATGATGATGTTCTGAGGCTGTGTTCCACTTTTCCACAAGTGCTACACGCAGTTCTCCCAGGTCACGAGGGGGTGGTACTGGTTTGTCTGGAAACACTAGTTCCCCTCACATCTCGTAAACGGGCTGCAGCTGTGTGGCAGTTGCGTAACGATGTC